>JAXQJV010000319.1:0-23116 GCA_037042255.1 Penicillium sp. PG106-07D
CATCGTCGCGAAACCAAAGGCCTTCACGCCGGAGCAATACCTTCTTCCGATCAAGGACGGCTTTGCACAATACCCGGCCGATGCATTCGAGTTCGTTCTTGGAACTGCAACTGCAATCAATGTAAATGCAAAGACTGTCGCCGTCACTCTCAATGGCGGCGACTCCAAAGAACTTTCTTACGATCACCTCGTGATCGCATCTGGTAGTACCAACGCATCCACCACTGGTGCAGTCACCGGGACCTCGATTCCATTCAAGCCATCCAATCGGGATGATATGAAACAACTCGTCGCGGCTGCCCAAGAGCAGATTGCTGGTGCCAAGGAGATCGTGATCGGCGGCGCTGGACCAGTTGGTGTCGAGTTGGCCGGTGAGCTTGCTGAAAGCCTCGGCAACAAGGCAACTGTAACCTTGATATCCTCAGCAGACCGTATCCTCCCCATGCTCAAGCCCTCTGGTAGCTCCGCCGGCGAGAAGAAGCTCAAGGAGAAGGGAGTCAAGATCATCACCTCTGCTAAGGTGACTGGTGCCGAGAAGTCAACGGATGGAACCAAGGCCTGGACAGTCTCTCTGGACAATGGGAAGAAGCTGTCTGCCGACCTGTACATCCCCACGACGGGCGCCATTCCCAACAACAGCTTCATTCCCGCGGAGTTCCTCGACAGCAACGGCTGGGTCAAGGTGAACAAGGAGCTGCGCGTGCAGTCTTCTGGCAGTTCGGCTCTCCCCATCTATGCCGTCGGCGACATCAACACCAACGACATGCGTCTAAGCTTCAAGGCCACCGAACAGGCCAGGGTTGCTGCTGCCAACATCAAGGCGGATATCTTGGGCAAGGGCGAGCGGAAGACTTATGTTCAGGGAGACAGCATCATGATGGTGGTGCCTGTCGGCGAGACTGGCGGTACCGGCCAGCTGTTTGGAATGACACCGTTCAGCTTCATGGTGAAGTTTGTCAAGGGCAAGGACTATTTCGTGTCCAAGGCGCCGCAGTACCTGGCCGGCAAGGCATGAGCGAAGTTGCAAGAGGGTGTCCTTGAGAGCAAGCTATATCGACCCTGGTTAGGGAGTGTGGGGGTCCTTAATTGTGATTGTTAGTTTTTATATTGAATATGGTCGGGACTCGCAAGTTGTATTAAGGTGAAGCCAAGACCTGATTAATCTTTACATCAGATTTCTCGTGTTTTAGTCCGTCCCGCTATTTTTCTCGGAGAGTTCCATTCGCCCGCGATGAAATCATCAAAACTTGGTTGGTTGTAGGCGATCTCCATGACCGATAGGCTCGGCATTGTAATACTAACGCAATGAAGAGGGTAAAATAAGCAGAACTAAACAAGAAATATATAATCGATCTAAACTATGGAACTTATTCATCGCAACATCGCCCTTCCAAACGCACATACTCACAGGTACAGCTATACATCCCGCGTGGCACCTGCTGGTCTCTCTTGCCTTGTTCTCTCTTGAGCTGTTGCTAGCTCCAGTCTACCTAGTAGCTACTGGAGCAATAGGAGCCAATATTATAGTAGTGGTGCGTAGTCTCAATGATACATTGGTCAATATATTACGCTAATGATATTGCGCTAAAGATCCTTCCAGGGACGGACGAGGGGATAGTGCATTACCAATTGAGGCATAGTTACCTAACTAGATTTCCTATGCCACGTCTAAGGTCTCCCTTTCCGTTTTAGTGCTCAGACCCTGGCCACTTTTGCTCACTGAATAGATCTGAGCGCCCTGATCTGATCAGTGAGCATTATGTAATGACTCTGATCGGCTCACTGACGCTTAGCTGCGCGCTCTGATTTAAGTACTCAGTGAGCACAACCTGACCAGTACCTCAAGAAAACGCAACACCCTAGCCGTACCCACGAATATCCTTTCCCTGTAGATTGCCCCTGTAGCCCCATCAAAAAGTACTGGCATTGCATTATAATGAAGCTTACTTGGATGGTCATCCGATTAATCAGACTGTATGCTCCCGGAAACCCTTCATCTACTGGCTCTATAATGGGTGTCTTGGAGAAATACTAGTCTTAGGATATCTATATATGGTAGGAGCCAATCGAGAGGACAAGGTCCAAATCGGTGCATTGAACTAAGGTAATTAAATCTAGAGGAGAAAAGAAGGAAAGATTGTATCTATTTCGTTGGAAGCCTTTTGTTATAGACGACCGGAACCTTCCATTCATGCCAATTGACTAGTTCACTATCCTCCAGTCCGTCCTTGACCTGTCACAATTGATGCTAAGCGAGATTTTCGGAATCCAATGATCTTTCTGGAGGATCTGTTCTAACAGTGAATCCAGCTCATTAATTTTGAACCAATTGAGAGAATAGCGTATACCGCGATTTCAATTGATTTCACTTCGAGTGAAGGGCCAAATTTATCAAAATCGACCAAACTTTTGACAAAAGTGTGCGGAAAGGTTCCCCAGCTAGTTGTTCATTTAAACAACTGGAGGGGAAATGGGCATCCACTTCATATACATAGATTTTGAGTGAATCGTACGGTTTCACCAAGCCAAATAAACTCAATTTGTTAATATTGACGAAGTTAGGGCTGGGAATATTTCAAATGCATCCGCTTGAACACTTTACCTCCAACGTTTAGTCCCTTTGAAACCTGAGAACATCCAATTCTGGTGAGTGTTGTGGTGCCTCTTGTCGACGAAGGTGATATCATGTCATTCTTTGCGATGCTAATATTAGCCCAACGGAAACTTTGAGTCATTTCTCGGGGAAATATTTCAACAGTAAACCGCAATCAGTTGACATCAATTTCCTGGATATGGTACCCACCAATAGACTGTCGTGGGTGTATCAAGCTATTTCCGCCTCCGACAGGTCGATGACTGACAACAACTCGCCATATTACAAAGCTCTCTTTCTGCGGGCACAAGCGAGGCGCAAGCAAGCCGAATTACAACTGAAGCAGGCTGAAGCACAACGGGATCAGATTGAAGAGCCCACGCGTCGGACAACTTTCCTGGAATTCCTGCGTCACTACCATAGCCTGCTCTCCCGACTATTGAAATTCGCCACACCATCTCGCTCGACCACAGGGACTATACCACTTTCCACAATGCCAGACACGGCTACGTCCATAGACAGACCAAATCCTTCAACAGCAAGCTTTCTACGACAGAGTATACACGTACCACAAACTACTAATCAGTCTCGAGTACAACTCTTTCCCCGATGATTACTTTTAAAGAACTTGCTGGGCGTTTTACTCTTCGACCTATCAAGGGCCTCGAAACATACGACCTGACTACCGTAGAAGATCGTACGCGTGATATCATTTCAGAGCTATACAAGATCCTGGCTACTTGGGAGGAGCTTATGCTTTTTCAAAGGAAATAATGTCACAGATCTTGAACATAGGGAGAAGATAAAGGTATTGTCCTAAAGCCTGATTGATTGCCATCATTCTTGTGGTAATTCGTTACGTCGGGTGTAGTATGTGGTCGCAACCATATACAGGGTAGACAACCATCTCACGCGCCCAAACGCACCACGAGTTTCCCTTCCAGATTGTTGGCTCGTCCAGCGTACTGCCATAAATCCTGTATATCAACTACTGTTACCCGAGGCTTCACCAAACCTTTTCGAACAAACTCTGCAGCCTCTGCAATATCCTCACGAGTCCCCGTAATACTTCCAACGATCCGATTTCCATAATCTATCAATGGTAAGGGGTGTATTGAGATCTTTGAAGTAGGCGGGGCAATCCCGACTGCCACAAGAGTTCCGTGGTAGTCCAGGCAGTCCAGAGCCGCTTCGTAAGCGGTAGCTACTCCGGCGCACACGATAATCGCAGAGCAAAGCTTTCCATCTGTTTCCCGTAGTACAGCTGCTCTCAGATTTTGCTCCTTTGTGAAGTCCAAATAGATTTCTGCTCCTGCATCCATGCAGAGGGCTCGTTGCTGGTTTCCTCCATCGATTGCAATAGGTCGGTACCCCATTTCCTTCGCGTATGATAGCGCTAGCGATCCCACTCCTCCGGCGGCGCCAGAGACACAGACCCATGAACCCGGTTTGAGGTCTGCCACTTTAAGTGCTTTATAAGCCGTAACACCGGCGCACATCACTGGTGCTAGCAGCTCACTTGGGACATCTTTCGGCAGAGGTGTGATATACTTTTCTGGAACAACAGTATACCTGGCCAGAGTGCCAGGCACATCTCTCCCACTGAAAACTTGAGCTATGCATCGTGTTTCATCCTTCATAGCGCCCTCACAGACGCGGCAGGACCCACATGCATCACGTATCCACCCGACTCCCACCAACTGGCCTATCACAGCCACCTCTCTCGTACACATGGACCCAACGGCGACGATCCGGCCGACACCCTCATGACCTAGAATGGACTGACAAGGACCGAGGTAGCCATGAGCAAGGGCAAGATCGGTACCACAGAAACCTGTAACCTCTAACTCAACGAAAACCTCGTGAGCCTTGATGGTTGGGGTGGCTTGTGTCTGCAACTCGAAAAAGAACTCATGACCTTGCTAGGATGGGATGCTGTCAGGGCCAATATTCAGGATCTCTGATGAGGGAAATCTCGTCTCTTACATTTCGTAAGACAGCAGCCACTGCAGCTGATGCAACTTCTTGTCTCAAAATGCTTGTCATCGTAAGAATTTCCTGAGGTCAATATCATTGACCTCAAATTCCTATCAAAGCAAAAATCCAGGATGAATTCCTGAGAGGTCGCCAGCAGGACACGTCCTTGATATTATAGCAGAACGAACAGCAACAGGCTTTCAGCGGTCTGCGGGGTTTTCTCACTCGCGGGAATCCTCCCCACGTGCAGTTTGAGAGTAGGTGTGGAAGTGTGCGGATATCCCGCTATTTGTTGTGGTGGAAGTCCGGTACCCAACGTCTCCATCTGGCAATCACTATTTATTAGTTCAACATCCAGAATCGTAGAACTTCTCGACTGACCTCTTCTATGCGACACAAAAACATGTTTTTTAATATCATCAATTCGGAGTGCCGGTCTGGGGAGCCCACAAGGGTCACCAATCCGAGGACCAACGAACCCCTTTTAGAGGCATTCCTCGCAAATGAGAAGGACCTTAATGATGCAGTGGAGGCTGCAAGGATTGCTTTCAAATTGTGGAAGCTTTTATCTGTCGACAAAAGACAGAACTATCTATTCAAACTTGCCGATGCGCTAGAACAGGGGAGAGATGAAATCCATGGTCCTCTAGCTGCTGAAACTGGCAAATCGGTACGAGAACATTTGATGAATGTTAGACAGGTCGCTAAACCTAGCTCCAGAACCTCCTTACAAACATTGAGATCGATGACACGTTGAAGTTTATCAGATTCAATGGTATTGCAGATCCTTTTCAAAAGAACAATGCTTAGCAGAAAATAGCTAATAAGCGCAGCGTCTCAGTCGTTACCGGATGAAGTGGAGTACGAAGATGACAAGGTCAAGATCACATCTACCCGACACCCAATAGGGGTAGTGGGGGCTATTTGCCCTTGGAATTTCCCATTGGTCTTAGCTGCCGGCAAAATAGCTGCAGCACTCGTCATGGGGAACTGCATAATCGTCAAACCATCGCCATTTACCCCTTGCGCCACCTTAAAGTTCGTTGAACTTGCGATATCAGTGCTTCCGAAGGGTGTGCTCCAGGCTCTTAATGGAGATCATGAAATAGGTGGGCTCATGACAATTCATCCTGGTATTGATAAGATCAGTTTCACCGGCTCCACCGCAACTGGAAAGAAAGTGGCGGAAAGTGCCGCTAAAACGTTGAAACGACTGACACTCGAGCTTGGCGGAAACGATGCAAGCATCATCTACCCAGATATTGATGTTAAAGCCGTGGCTCCGAAGGTTGCTGCTGGGGCATTTTTCCATTCGGGCCAAATGTGTGTGGCTACGAAACGGGTGTATGTGCATCAGACGATTTATGAAAAATTTCGCGACGCATTTGTGGAGGCAGTCGGAAAGATTCAGATTAACCCTTCCGGCGAAGAACCGACACTGTTTAGCCCTGTCCAGAATGAGCTACAGTACAAGATCGTGAAAGATTTGGTCACCGATTGCAAAGAAAATAAGTATTCGTTGCTATGTGGAGAGGAAAATGATGACGAACAGCCGGGGCTGTTCATCGCACCTGTGGTCGTGGACCAGCCACCAATTCATTCGCGAATCATTCAATCGGAGCAGTTCGGTCCTATAATACCGCTTATGAAGTGGAATGATGAGGATGAAATGCTTGAGCAAGTCAACGGAACAGACACCGGCTTGGGAGCCTGCGTGTGGGCAGAAGATATCGGAACGGCTAAACGAATCGCGCAGAAACTCGAAGTCGGAACTGTCTGGATCAACAGCCCTGAGATTCCTCACCCGCATGGGTACTTTTCTGGCTGGAAGCAGAGCGGAATTGGTGGTGAATGGGGGAGGCAGGGATTGTTGTCGTATTGCCACACACAGACTATCCAAGAGTACAAGTAATTTGTACGTACATGTCAATAGCCCTTGTCTTTCATACTTTTACACTTCCCGTCTGGGGAGACTTTATTTGAAAGGAAATAAACTAGATCCTTAACTAGACCTACCACAAAAAAGGAATCGTAAATTTTTTTCCGAAACGTGCATTCTTCCGAATCTCTCATTTCCGAAGTGTTGATGACTTACCTGGCTACCCTGAGCGTTCTCCTATCGCGGTACACAACATCACAGCGAACCCTATGACTTGACAAACCAGGAAAGTCTTTGATAGACGGCTTCGAGAGACAAAAGTATTCATTCCTTGTGATTTGATGCTTGATTCACGCTTACAGTTAAGAATGGCGACACTCTCTTCAGTTGACGTGGATGTAGAGAAGGGGGAAGAATGGCTAGAAAGATTGAACCTAGGTCCGTGAACTATGGAATAACGACAATATTGTGGGCAAAGATTTGGGGGTGTGGGAAAGCCGTAGGAGTCTAATTTAACTTTTGCGGGGGTGGTGGGATATTGGCCGCGAGGTAGGTCTTTAGCGTATGGAAGTGGCGAATCCCGCGGCGATTACTCAGTCGGGGACAAACCCAATCTCCACATGAGGATTGAGGACCAATCTTAAGACAGTGAGTTATGATAGTGTTTGTATGACGTTTATGGATGCATTTCAGAGGCACTTGAATCAGGACACGAAGAAAAGACGGCGGTGAACAGCCACCACGACGGAAGAGAGTCGTTGCTGGGGTGCGGGGAACCGATATACAGACATTGGGAGCGACCACGTCAGGGGCAGAGTGGCAATTATATAAGATGGGGAATTTCAACCCAAAAAGCCAAAGATTTTGATCCACTTGTCTATTTTCATTACCCCCATCATGGATACCTACAGTGTTTCACCCACAAGCTCTTCTCACAATGGATATGGCAATGTGACATCATATACCTCTCTGGGACTTCATGGAGTTGAGAAGTGGTGGTCATTCTACGGTCCCATTGTGATCGCATCCCTGGCAATGTATTGTCTGCTCCAGGTCTTTTACAACAGAATTTTTCATTCATTGAGCAAAGTCCCTGGTCCCACGTTGGCAAGTATCAGTCAGATATGGCGAAATATCCGTTACTTTCGAGGAACATGGCATGACGATGTGGTTTCTCTGCACGAAGCATACGGGAAGGTGGTACGAATTGCACCCAACGAAGTGAGCTTCGTGGATTCAACGGCTTTGAAAAGCTTGTATGGAATGGGCAAAACTTCACAAAAGGTCAGTGAGGAACAGGTTGTCTTATGATCAACTTCATTTTGAGGATTTTGGTACTGACACCTGTAGTCAAATTGGTATGACACTTGGAAAGTTCCCAATATGACGGTCAGCTTTTTCGCAGCAACTGAGCCTAAGGTGCATCGGCATTTGCGTTCCAGAGTCTCAAATGCGTATTCTATGAGCTCTATTCTGTCCATGGAACCTTTCATTCAGGAAGTTGCTTCCGAACTGT
This sequence comes from Penicillium sp. PG106-07D, assembly GCA_037042255.1. Classification (NCBI taxonomy): domain Eukaryota; kingdom Fungi; phylum Ascomycota; class Eurotiomycetes; order Eurotiales; family Aspergillaceae; genus Penicillium; species Penicillium sp. PG106-07D. The sequence continues at coordinate 7,966 of JAXQJV010000319.1, forward strand.
GGGACCGCTTTCGTGAGTTCAGCAAGTCGTCAGACGCGGTGCCCCTGCATTTATGGGGCAACTACTTTGCCTTTGACGTTGTCGGGCAGCTGGCCCTAGGTGGAAAAGTTGGATTTGTGGAACATGGAGAAGATATTGGCGGCATCATCAAAAGCATCCATGATGGCTTTTATCTCATGGCCAACATGGGCAACGTTCCACTCCAGATGTTCTGGTTCAACAACGCCATTGCGCAGTGGTTTGTAAAGAACTTCGGCGGGAAACGGTTGAACTCTTTCAACATTTTCCTACAATGGTTGGACAAGCGGGTCACAGAACGTATGACGAACGGACTCGGCAACAAAAGAAAGGATATGCTTCAACATTTTGTGGAAGCCAAAGACATGAGTGGCCAGCCAGTCACAAAAGGAGATGTGATGATTGAAGGAGTGAACATTCTTGGTGCCGGGGCCGATACTACTTCCATTGGTATTTTGGCAGTCATGGGAGCTATTCTAACCCACCCTAATGCGAAGAAACAGTTGCAAGAGGAGATTGATCAAGCGTATAGGGACCTGGGCCTAGAAAAGACTGGCTCTGAGATTGACTTCAAGGAAGCTGAAAAACTCCCCTACCTTTCCGCCGTGATCAAGGAGAGCATGCGGTTACACCCCTCAATTAGCTATCAGTTACCACGGGTTGTTCCTGCACCAGGAATCCAGATAGGCGAGCATTTTATCAAGCCAGGAACTATTTGCAGCATCAGTCCTACGTCGATGAATCGGTCCAAAGAAGTCTTTGGGCCTGATGCAGAGGAATGGAGGCCTGAAAGGTGGATCCCTGCCAATGCAGAAGACCAGAGCAGGATTTCTACTATGAACGGATTCCTAACTACGGTATACCTGACTTGCTTTTTGACCACAATGCAAGATTGCTAACAATAACATTCAGTTCGGAATGGGTGCTCGCAGCTGCGTTGGGAAAAATATTGCCCTCGTCGAAATTCACAAGTTTATTGCTCAATTCTTCCGCCATTTCGATGCTAAGGTGATTAATGAGGACAAACCTTGGGTCACCAAATCCCAATGGTTTTCTATCCAGCAGGAATTCTGGGTAACCATCGAAGACCGCAGAGTATAAGGCTTGGAAAAAGCAGTGAATATATCTCCAGATTGGATCACTGACTAGTGGTCACCGTTTTTTTGCATTGGAAAATTTTTGAGAGTATTTAGTTTTTGTTCAGCTTCTTACTTATGCTTTGACCAATGGTATCGTTGGGTATTATCATGAAGATAATGACCATGGACTGTTATATGTCCAATCTCATAAAAACCTAGTGATATATTGATAACTACAATTTAGAAGCAACCAAGATAAACACTCGTAAATTAATGTGTAGAAAATGAAAGTGAAAAAGACTATCGGGAAAATCACGATAAAGTGTATACAGTCTTCTCATTAGTCAGCTAAAGACACCCCTTCAAATTGATTCACCAAATCATTGACCTGTTTCATATTTGTCTGGTCAAACTTTTGAAAGGCACGTCTGGGGACGGCAGGCAGACCATGCTCATTTGGTCTGATTCTCTCGAGAATGACACAACAAAGCAGCCAAAATTCGTATGAATCTTTCATAAAGCCTGACCTTTTCCACATATGAGACAAACATCCGGTATCCTCAACATCATCTGAGTAGCAAAAGACTACTTTTCGGTATACCCAGATGACTTTCCAGTTCTGCAATGCATTTTCGATCCTTTGAAAGGCCTCGGGAGGTGCCATTGCATTCTGAAGTTGGAACATCAAGGTATGAAGAGCTTTTCATGCAATTGGGCTTCATTAGCAGAGAGAAAGAAACGGGGATGTTATGAATATTGCGGCAGCTTACCAGTGACTGTTATAAACAAGTTCAAAGTTCCGAAGTGCGCGTAAAGCTCTTTCTTCTCAATAATTAGATCTTCCTGAAACATTGTTTCGAGTATTGAAGCAATAGAGTATTGATAAAACTTTGGGACTTTTCCCGCCCAAATTTTTAATGCTGCAAGACACTCTGAGGCACTGGGTGCTTGGAAGCACTCCTCGGGACAAGTCAGTCCCATTTCCAGCTCAGAAACGACCATTCTTGGAGGCGTATTGTTAAAAATCACAAAGGCCCCATCAAGGAGGAAGATATAACTCAGTGTCCTTTGAAAGAATTAAACTAAAGCCCGTTTGAGAGGTATAAAGATGACATACCTAATCTCTTCTTCGATTTTGATGAAGGATGCCCATTGAAACGATTCATTGTCAACTACTTGCGACACATCTGCATGAGTGATTGAAGCAGGCTGGAAGTCTCGAGCCACCTGTACTTTGTTAGGAAAACTTTTCCAGAAGATAAGGAACTGTAATAAAGGTAGACTGGGCGAGCAAAACTAACTGCAATCAAGGTATTGTACCGATGGCGTCTGATTCGTTGCTGGCTGCTTTCCGAACCCTCCCAGTTCTGAAAAATGCAGACAAAATAGGCCGCCTGGAGCGATCGTAGACGTTTTATGTCTTTCCCTGGATTAGGAGTCCAGGCCGATGTTGTATAGTCTTCTTCGAGCCATTCATCATTAAAAACCATTTCTTCCACCGCGTTGAACCACGCCATTGCAAGTTTGTTGTCAGTCTTTTCCGGGGATAGACAACTTCCAATCATGAGCATCGATGATAAAAGAGACGCAGACGCAGTAAGCGGGTCGAAACTTGGTCTGTGAATAATGGGACAATTTGGGTACCATGAAGCCCAAAAGAGTCGAAGAAATTTGCAGATATTGGAAGGAGAAAAGAAATGGAGACACATATTCTCAACCAGGTTCGACCATTCAAGTGTAATGCAGCTCTTCCTTGATTTATGTCGTATAGTATCCTTCAACCCATCCACAATTTCCTGGGTTTTCAACGCGAGCGGGTGATGAGCCCAATTGCGCAAGCGGAAAATTGCGGATCCAGCTTCGACCATTGGACTCTGCAAAATCGTCGAGTTTTCCCATATCAGTGTTTTCGGCAGCAAGCCGGCCGCTTCACAGGAGCTTCGAGAGCGAACGGTGTCTGTAGAGGCTTCGGAGACATCAGGAGCTTCCTTGGGGTATATGTCAAAATCAATACCTTCAATTGAAGCAACCTGTTGCCGCTGAAGAAGACTTCCGCAGCGAAAAGAATTTGCAAGTCCCTTCTCTCTTGTAAACCTTGCAAGGAAGTCAAATTTGACTGCTAGTTCGTCATTATCGTGGCTGATATCCGGCCAAAGGACGTTAGGCGACGAAATCAAAAGATTGAATGACCGCCAGGTTTCTTCTGAATCGTAAAGCGAGGGCATAGAATGTGGTGGATCTGGCTGGGGAACGGGAATAGTATCGGTTGGTAAGGTGGATTGTGCTAGTGACGCGAGCAGGGAGAGGTCATCTAGCTCAGCAGATTGAGCAGCTTCTTCGCCCCCGGAAGGAAGACTCGCTGAGGTATCAGAGCTGGATGGTGTAAATGTGGTTTGGTTTCGTAAATTGTTATATGAGCAGTCGTTTTGATTTGCGAGGCAGGTGTTACAGGGGAAAGACCAATCACAAGCTCTCTTCAGCTTTGAGCATCGGTCGCATGCTCTTTTCTTTCTACCACAGGCACGGCGAGGATAGAAGGGGATAGCAAGACCCCTATCCGAACGTATTTTACACGTTATCCAATGTCGTTTGAGAGAATCGCTTGAGATTTAAATTAGCCCTATTGTGATCTCAACACTTGAATTGGTATCTCACCGGCGACTAAAGACTTGTGTACAAAAGATACACGTGTACGACTGATCACTTCCATCTAGTCAAGTCCAAAATGGTGAGAAATTAAGTAAAGAAGTTAAATATCGGCTTGTATGCACTATCAACCGACAGTAGGAGGTGGTAATCTTACGAGTCAAGAGATGCCGTTCCAGACTCTGCAGAGTGAGATGTATGCTACCGCAAAGAGGGCACTCCATGTCGATGCTCTTCATAGCCGACGTAGGCATTGTATGCGAAGAGCACAGCCCGTTAGTCTGAATACTCCGGGAGCGATTTGATGGCGAAGGTGGAGATTTGGTAGAAGGGAAAACGTAATCGGGCGAATATGGGTTGTGGCAGTTATTGATTATGTGCCTCCCGGCGATCGATCCCCCACCTTCAAGGACGCCGATCCCCGCTTTTTTGAGTTTCGTACACCCCATGGGCACCTTCCAAAGAAAGCTGCGGGGGTGGATAAATCCCGATCTCGTGAGGAGAAGACGGAGCTGCCGCAAAACTGATGGTCTGTGGCTACTAGCTGGCTAAAACAACACCGCCTACGCATGCTTTTTGTGACCGTTATGCTAGCCAGTAAGAAGTTTCTAGCCGTACAGGTTAGCATATGAACAGTATACTGGATTGGCGCACAATGCCAGAAAGAGTTGGCACTCATTAGGCCTCAGATCTCGTCTCACGATAGCTCTTTTCTCTGTCATCTTCTGAGGGATTTCTCAGATGTAGATCTCGGGTGGCCTGGTATGAAAAGCACCGACCACGGATCGCAACATCAGCGTTTTCGGTCTACGGAGAATGTCCACATTCCAACGTTGAATTTCCCGCTGTGTCGTCCATTACCGTCGTACCGGGGTGCGATCTCCTGTCCCAGCTCAGTAATGGACAGCTCTGAACAATAATTCAAAAAGGCAGCCTAGTCTCGCTCATTCTCTTCACTCCTTCCCAATCACTAAATCCAGTGCTTGACAATTTCCCTTCCTCTCCCTCATTCCGCGGTCCAACAAAATGTCCAAGACACAGGAATTCAGGCCTTTGACTCTGCCACCCAAGCTGTCATTAAGTGACTTCAATGAATTCATCCAGGATATTATTCGAATCGTTGGCTCTGAAAATGTTGAAGTCATTAGCTCGAAGGACCAGATTGTTGACGGTTCTTATATGAAACCTACGCACACGCACGATCCCCATCATGTCATGGACCAGGACTACTTCCTTGCCTCAGCAATTGTTGCTCCTCGCAATGTCGCCGATGTGCAGTATGAATTCCTCGAGAAGGCGCGGCCTAGATATGCGATGGAAAACCGCTGACAACGTTGATTAGGTCGATTGTCGGACTTGCCAATAAGTTCTCATTTCCCCTCTGGCCCATCTCTATTGGAAGAAATTCCGGATATGGCGGTGCTGCGCCACGGGTTAGTGGCAGTGTCGTGCTGGACATGGGAAAGAATATGAACAGAGTTCTAGAAGTGAACGTGGAAGGCGCATATTGCGTGGTGGAGCCCGGTGAGCATTGAGAGCAATAAATCAGACTGGAGGCACAATCATTAATTATGCGATACTCAGGTGTAACTTACCACGACTTGCATAATTACCTTGAGGCGAACAATCTTCGAGACAAATTATGGCTTGATGTACCGGATCTTGGTGGCGGTTCTGTTCTCGGCAATGCCGTTGAGAGAGGTGTGGGCTATACGCCTTACGGAGGTCAGTCTTCTCCAATTGCATGAAGGTAATACTCGGTGACAATCTTGACATATACTGAATGGTTTACCAGATCATTGGATGATGCACAGTGGGATGGAAGTCGTCCTTGCGAATGGCGAGCTTCTTAGGACTGGCATGGGGGCTCTACCTGATCCTAAACGTCCCGAAACGATGGGGCTAAAGCCAGAAGACCAGCCATGGAGCAAAATCGCTCATCTGTTTCCTTATGGCTTCGGTCCCTATATCGATGGGCTATTCAGCCAATCGAATATGGGAATTGTTACCAAGATCGGGATCTGGTTAATGCCCAATCCAGGGGGTTATCAATCCTACTTGATCACACTACCCAAAGATGGTGATTTAAAACAAGCCGTCGATATTATTCGTCCCCTTCGTCTAGGCATGGCCCTTCAAAATGTTCCCACTATTCGCCACATTCTTTTGGATGCAGCGGTGCTCGGTGACAAGCGATCTTATTCATCCAAGACCGAACCCCTCTCCGACGAGGAATTAGACAAGATCGCGAAACAGCTCAACTTGGGACGATGGAACTTTTACGGGGCGCTCTATGTAAGCTTCCGTCTCTTAACCAGCTGCACGCTTCCTGTCTAACATCTAATAGGGACCTGAGCCGATTCGAAGGGTTCTCTGGGAAACGATTAAAGACGCATTCACGGCGATCCCAGGCGTCAAGTTTTATTTTCCGGAGGACACTCCTGAAAACTCCGTTCTCCGCGTCCGTGATAAGACTATGCAAGGCATTCCAACTTACGACGAGCTAAAGTGGATCGATTGGCTCCCTAATGGTGCGCATCTGTTCTTCTCTCCTATTGCGAAGGTATCTGGTGAAGATGCAATGATGCAATACGCAGTCACCAAGAAGAGGTGTCAGGAGGCTGGGTTAGATTTTATCGGCACTTTCACAGTCGGTATGAGAGAGATGCGTGCGTCAATCCCCAGACCCCTCAGAAACATTCCTTCCCTTGCTCGGGATAGCTAATCTCCGCGTTATTGTACAGATCATATCGTTTGTATTGTGTTCAACAAGAAGGACCTAATACAAAAGAGAAAAGTACAGTGGCTGATGAGAACCCTTATTGATGACTGTGCTGCAAATGGATGGGGCGAATATCGAACCCATCTGGCCTTCATGGACCAAATTATGGAAACCTACAACTGGAACGACAGCAGCTTCCTAAGGTTCAGTGAGGTCCTCAAGAATGCGGTGGATCCTAATGGCATCATTGCCCCGGGAAAGTCTGGTGTTTGGCCGACTCAATACAGTCATGTTACTTGGAAACTGTAAGCCCGATGGGTCCAAGAGCTTTTATTTCTGTTAAGAAAATCGATTTATCTTTTCATTTATCCAGATTTGGAGTGAAAGTTCCCGAGTTCGAGAAGATTGTCTCGCAAATTACCGGCTAACTAACGTGAACCAGCGACGTATCAATGGCAGAACTACGAAAAGTATTACTTACCCATATTACCTATAACTCGGTCTCATCCTGTGGCGTAAACGAGGATCAAACAGCAGCCGCTATGTGTGACACTTCGTGACCTTCCGAATTAAAAATTCACTCGACCCACAAGGAAGTGTTAGTTCTCATTCATTAATTTCATAAAAGACGGGAAATGCTCACATCCTCAGTCGTGCCACCGAAGAGGTTAGGATGTCATAGAAATCCGTTTTTCCCGTATTTCGGCCTCCCTTGTAATTTGGCGCAATTGCTTCACCTTCCCAGAAATGAAGATAATTGGGCCCTACGCGTACGACGGGACCGTAATGGATGTGAAGCTCCTCCAGCTTCTCATGTAACCTCAAGTTATATACATAGTAAGGTACGCCTTGAAAGTGATTGTGAGGGATGCAAGCAGGGGCCCTGGATATCTATTCAAAGAATGCAGAACTTTCATATAAACAATGTAACCAGGATCACGGCCGTCAACAGCGTTGTTGTGATGGCTACAACTTCGTAGGTAGTGATGCTCTCCATCATCAATAGGATTTCGTTTCGGGGCCGTAGTAAAGACACAGTGAGGGGACTTTGTTGTAAAGAAATTAATCACGGCTCTCATAAACAAGGAAATGTTTAAATATATGGCTCTCGGCTCCTGGCGTCGGCTAGTATCTCTAGATTATCGGCTCTTTGACTCTTCGTGGACCGACTATGTAATATTGAACCAGGTGCCTTCAATCTACCGACGGAGATCAACCTCTGCAGATCTTCACATTATCCGGGAATATAAGCTCGGCTCAGATTGGAGCATTGTAATTGGTTGGCACCAGTGGCGGCATATCCTACTGTGTCTGCCGCGGAATTTACCCACACCCCGCACTTGAGTTTTTGCCAATGAGATCGTCGTCTTGTCCAACCTCTTTTTGTTTCAAGGCAAGGTTTGATCTCCTTATTACTTCGGTGTATGTCTAAATTCCGTATTCAACGTTAAAAGTCATGTCGGGCCCACAGACTTCCACGTATACCTTCAAGGTAGTGGACGGATCATCTCTCACGATTGACGTCACTAAGCCGCAAAATGCTTCTGAAAATGGGATTGTGCTTATTCATTTTCATGGAGGATTCCTTGTAAGAGTCGCAAGTTCATTTCAAGATATCTTTTTCAAGGGAGAGGCAATAACAAATGATACGCATTGCAGGTCATCGGAGAGAAGACCACATTTCCGCCTAAGTGGTTGATTAATGCCTGCTACGCCCGAGGCTGGACATATGCAACGGCTTCATATCGTCTGATGCCCGAAGCCTCCGGACTCGAAGTCCTCTCCGATGCTCTCGATGCAGTTCAGTGGGTCCGTCAGAACATCAGCGATCGCATCATCATCGCCGGTGCAAGTGCGGGGGGGTATCTTGCACTTGCCACTGCGTCACACCCTGAATGTCCACGACCCCTAGCGGTTCTCTCTGTCTACGGAATGCTTGATCCTGCAAGCAAGAGATATATTAAGGCTGGAACACCTCTCCTGGCGCCGATCACAGCTCTGCCTGTGGCATTGGAGGAAATCAACGCAGCCATGAATGGCGGCAAGGTCATTGATAGCTATGCCTTCCCGGCAAACCCCCCCACCGATCAACGCTTTAGGTGGATCGGTGCAACACATCAGGCTGCTAAATACCCTGACTTACTTACGCGGACTCCCGATCTGGCTGGTCAGATTGCCATGCATGGAGTCAAGGCGATTCCTGAGCAATATCGAACTTTATTTCCAGTATCTTTTGGGTTGAAGCCAGACTTCCCTCCGACGGTTTTGCTGCATGGAGATGATGATGTGCTGGTCGGATTTGATCAGAGTGCCTCGGTTGCTGCAAATATGAAATCACTTGGAATCGACGTTCATTTAGAACGCGCCGAGGGCCAAGGTCACGGATTTGAAGCTAATAGTGACATTGACCTCGACGCGGAAGATGCGGAAGGTGATAATGTAGCAATGAAAGGTCTTCTTCGACGTGTTATTACAGCATTAGAAGAAGCTATCGCTAAGGGCGCTTGTTGAGCATATGTGTCAATTAAGATCCAAATTTTCAATGGCCAACATAAGGCTTTCTACATGGTCCATGCCCGTTTGGTCAAATGTTGCAAGAAATTCGCCGCTTTCCTCTGATGCTTCCTCGGTAAATTTTTTATCAATTCATTTCTATTCCTCCACAGATACGTGTGATTTCTCGATATGGACTCGCGCCAACAGAGCAAATTCTCTGGTCCCGTGAAAAAGGCACATTCTTGATCGATTTTGCTCAAACAATCCGAATTCGTGAAACTTTCGGTACTATCCTTCCATGCACTTTCCCAGCGACGAAGTGCCCTTGTTAGAGAGCCAGTGGCTAGTGGAGAAGGAGAGAATGCTCTTAGTTGGTGGAAAATGAGGCCCTGAATCGCTACAGAAAGTTTAGAATAACATTGACTTCCAATATGGATTTTTGATTCAGAATCTTATCAGTAGCAATTGTAAATTAAGAGCACTTTCCTGGTGGAGATTGGTAGTTATGGCCGGATCTGTGATTTCTGCACATAGCTTGCGAACGCAGTCAGTCAAAAGGGGAGGCACACGAGGGCGAGGATGTGACTCGACGGCGATCAGAAACTGTTCTGGAGTCGACCCCTGGAACACATCTTCGGGACAAGTGAGGTCAATGGCCATTTCTTGCAAGACCATTCGCGGAACAGAGTTGTGGAAAATCACAAATGCAGGATCTAGCAAGAATGCATGATTAAATGTGCTGCGGTTGTTGGCTTAGCCATGTACATTCCGGCCCTATGAACAGAACATAATACCTACCGGATCATTTCCTCTTTCAATATGTAAGCCTTCCACTCTTCACAGCTAATCGGTGAACCAAAGCTTCCTCGGTGGTGTGTCCCATTGCCCTCCTCGCCTATGTCCTTGTCAGATTATCGACATAGATAAAAGGCTGTTAAAAGCATCTTATCTCAACAACCATACATGTAGTTTATTTTCATTTATATTTTAGTAGGTATAAAGGCTTTTATTAGCTTATCAGATAGTACAGCTTACTTTTCATCCATGAATTTCAGATTATAATTTCGATACTTTAAGATGATACTTCCTTTTACGAATAAAAACGATGATATGTAATTTTGATATAGGGGATCAAGATATATATATCTCTTCCAAATCCTTAAAAATCCCCATGAACTTTCTTAGCAGGTTGAAAATAATATCTAGATTATGTTATTCCAGTATCTTATTTTAAATATATATGGTGGTTGAAATATAGCGGAGTCAAAACATAGCATTTAGTAAAGTATTTTAGCGTGGCCCGGTCGGCTGTGAATTACGTTAAATACGTGCATTGATCACACTTACTAAGCGCCTCTGAGCAGTTACGTGAATACTCCGATCAGCTCCCTAAGTCTGAGTCTTAAGTCAGAGTCCGGTCTGAGATGTAGGTACTCAGTGAGTCTGACTCTGAGTGCCCTCGTAAAACCGGCGGCATCTCAGAAAGGAACCTTAAGCCCCACCTAGCAGAGGAAAAACACTCGATAGAGTCACCTACCTACAGTAGTTAGGTGAAACTCTGGGCAGTGGAGAAGTATCGAGTCAGGCAAACCACCGATGACCAAACTATTTGAATCGCGGCTACAGAGCCAATGACAATAACCAACTCGCCATAGAGGCAAGGTTATTGAGATCGATGGACCCTTCAAACCATTGAATTTGATATTCGTCCGTCGCTGGACCATAAACTCGGAGCGGTGAAATGCCCCTCCGTGATGAGAAATCGAATAATAGAATTTCAGATTATTCATTCTGCAAGTGCAATCACAGCGAAGTTCGAACAGAGTGGCCTCCACCAGTGCGGCAGTCCTGCCCAGAATGGTTGTCTCCCGTCGGTCTGGGGCGTTTGAGTTCATCCGAGCTCCACTCGCCACGGTCGTGGGCCGTGGGCGCATTTACAAAAAGTCTCCGCGATGGCTTGAGCAGGTAGAAGATGAGATTGTAGTGACTATCGACAATGATCGGGCACTTCCCATCAATCTGACTGATCGCAATCAACTTTATCGTGCCTACAATAGTGCCAGATATGATGTGCAGGAAAGTGGAGCTGTTGGCATTTTGAAAATGCACAAATTCGAAACCTCGCAGTGGCTTGATGGACATAAGTCATAGTATGATCATACTCTCTACCGTGGAGCAGACCTCGGAGCACCCTCTATGCAGTAAGTAGTGGATAACCATCTCGAGAAGCTTCTCCGGCCCCGCAAACGGCAGTTTGCTTTATAATATGACACTATAATTAATCGCGAACATTGCAACAATCTTGCCTCGGTCCCCTCATTGCCCCGCTTGACTGTTGTACAGGTTTTCGTTATAAAAGCGCTCGTCGCTCGAGTTGCACTAGGCATTGAAATAATTCGCATATTATTCTTGCTCAATTCATCATCAATTTACTCTCATCAATCCCCCAAATCCAATTCACTGTTTCCTCCTTTGTCCACAATTCATACCAGTGACATCATGACAAACAAGGCGCTCGTTTTCAAGGAGATCCCCCAGGGTTACCCTGTCCCCGGCCAGCACTTAACCGTTGAGCCCGCCCCCTATGATGCCAACGTTGCCGCTCCCCCCGACGGAATCGTCATCCAGTCCCTTTACACCAGCTTCGATCCTTACATGCGCGGCCGCATGCGCCCCGCCGAGGTCAAATCCTACTCCCCAGCTTTCCCGCTCAACAAGCCCATCGACAGTGCCAGCATTGCCAAGGTCCTCCGCTCCAACAATGCTTCCTACAAGGAGGGTGACCTCGTGATTGGCCATGTGCCCATCCAGGAGTACATTTCGCTCGACGGCCCGAACTTGCAGCGCATCCGCAAGCTGGAGAACCCTCTGGGCATCGAGGATATCCGCGTCTTCTTGGGCGCCCTCGGAATGCCCGGTCTGACTGCGTACTCTTCCCTGTACGCGATCGGTAAGCCAAAGAAGGGCGAGACCATCTTTGTTTCCGCTGCCAGCGGTGCCGTCGGCCAGATCGTCGGCCAGCTCGCCAAGCACGAGGGTCTGCGCGTTATTGGTTCCGTCGGCTCCGATGAGAAGCTGGACTTCATCATCAAGGAGCTCGGCTTCGATGGCGGCTTCAACTACAAGAACGAGAAGCCCGCCGATGCGCTGGCCCGTCTTGCCCCCGAGGGTATCGACATCTACTACGAGAATGTCGGCGGTGAGCACCTCGAGGCTGCTCTCGACGCGATGAAGGACTTCGGCCGTGTCGTTGTCTGCGGTCTCATCTCCCAGTACAACTCTGCTCCCTACCCCATCAAGAACATCCACAACGTCCTCGTCAAGCGTATCACCATGCGCGGCTTCATTGTTGGTGACCCCGACATGGGTCCCATCTACACCAAGGAGCACCAGGAGCGTGTGCAGAAGTGGATCAAGGAGGGCTCGTTCAAGGTGCTCATCCACGAGACTGAGGGCATCGACAACGCCGCCGACGGTCTGGTTGGTATTTTCTATGGAAAGAACAAGGGCAAGGCCGTGCTGAAGTTCTAAGAAATTGGATATAAACATCCCTAGCTATATGAGTGGGGGGTGAAAGTAAACTGAAATGACCGCCATGACACACCTGCGATCTAGTTGCACTCGGGAGGCCTCGGTTACCACAAAGCTGGGGAATCAACGAGAGATACTTAGCTATAGGCATAATAGAAACAATTGCACAAAAGCAAGAACTTGATCAACGTGAACATAGACTAGAACAACAAAGAAGCAACAAAATATCGCGTCTGCGATCTACCATCACAGCTCGAGAGCGATAGCCGGGCTAAACATTTAAGGTGCCTGCATCGGCCAATTTCGGCTGGGCGGAAAGCCGCCAGCCAATCACCTGACCCGCAATAGGATGACATACCGAGTCGGACTCCCGAGGCACTTCAACCTCATCCTTGTGCGAGTTGAACCTCTTCGTCCTTCACTCCATTCAACCCGTCACAATGGCTTCCTTTGCGCGCCCATCGCTGCTCCGACAGACTCTGGCGACCCGGTCGCCCCTCCTGCGCCAGAATGTCGGCGTCTCGCAGGTTGTCGCTTTCCACGCCTCTGCCCGGAAGCAGATCCTGCCTCCGTTGCCTCGTGAGTAGAGCTCCGTCTTGGTCGGAAGCCGTGGGCTTGCGCCTGCGTGGGATATTTGGCTTGGTTGTGTCGAAGATGTGTGCTAACGCCGGTTGGATGTACAGAGTCGCTTGAAGGAACCAGTATGTCTTGAATATCCGAACCATTTCCGTGCCCTCGGCCGCGCCCTTTCTCGCACCCGCTCCGCATACCCTAAGTGGTCGTTTGTCGTTCTGTGCAGAATTCAAAAAGGAAATGGAGACAGTGGCGGGCCATTGTAACCTATTCTAACGGCCTTTGATAGTGAACGACCCCATTCCCGTTCCCGCTCCGCACCCCATGGAGGGTAGCTACCACTGGACGTTCGAGAGGTTCGACCCGGAGTCCATTCCGATCTAGCGAAAGCCGTACTAATAGTCCCTACAGAGCTGTCAGCGTTGGCCTGATCCCCCTCACCATCGCGCCCTTTGCCGCCGGCTCCCTCAACCCCATCATGGACGCCATTCTCTGCTCCCTTCTGGTTGCTCACTCCCACATTGGTTTCCAGTAAGCACCTCCTGTTTCCCTGGCTTTATTCATATCATACATAACTCTGACATCTGTGTTCAGGGCCGCCATCATCGATTACTTCCGACCCCAGCGTGTGCCCAAGTTCAACACCCTGTGCAACTGGCTCCTGCGCGCCTTCACTCTGACGACCGCGGTCGGCCTATACGAGTTTGAGACGAACGATGTGGGTGTCACCGAGGCTCTGCGCCGCATTTGGAACGCATAGAGTGGAGCGGTTGTTTGAAAAGGGTTTTTTTTGGTTGTTTCCATTTGATTCCAGGTCTAGGCGTTCCGCCTTGTATATGTCGAAAGCTTCTTCTATTTTTCATTTGTCTTCACCCGACATTCGCTCGGTCTGAAAATCATACTTAGCCATGACCTGCAGAGTATGGCAATGACATTGTTTACCAGTTGACTGTAGGAAGTAGAAGCCCCGGCCGTGACGAGATCTATACTCGAGAAGCACACTCTGAAACCTGAAACCGCTCTAACAAACTATAGCCAAGTCGATGCTCATAAATAACACTGCCGTGATGTAGAACCCCGTCTATATACTTCATTTTGGTCATGGTAAAGCACAAGAATCATTCCAACCCCTCATCATCATCCTCCTCCTCCAAGACCGGATCATCCAGCAACCGATCCTCATCATCCGCCCTCGCCATCACCGTCTCAATCAACTTCAAGGTCGCCTTCAACGGCATCCCAATCACATTATCCGCCGTCCCGTCAATCTTCTCTACCAAAATCGACCCCAACCCCTGCAACCCATAACCTCCCGCCTTATCCGCGCCCTCACGCGTCCGCACATACGCCAAAATCAGCTCGTCCGTAACATCCCTATCAAACCTCACATTTGTCTCCTCCACCACCGACTCCATCGCATACCCGGGCTGTCTTGCACTCGCCAACGGCGCCATCGCTACCAGCGCTGTATACACCTTGTGATCCCGCACGTCCCGCAGCGACTTCAGCATGGTAACATGGTGCGCCTCGGAGCGCGGTTTCTCCAGGATCGCGCCGGAGGCCACATCAACGACGATCGTGTCCGCGGCAAGAATGAGGGCCGGCTCGCCGGCGGCTTCGTTGTCGATCTCGGCCTCGTAGACGGCCTGGGCCTTTTTTGTGGCGGTGCCCAGGACGTATTCGAAGGGGGTGAGGGTTTTGGGGAGGTTCTCGTCTGCGTTGGACGGGATGATTTCAATGTTTGGGAGGCCGAGGTAGGAGATTATTTGGCGGCGGCGCGGGGATTGCGAGGCGAGGATTACGCGCTTAGTGCGGAGGGCGTTGAGGACAGGCAGGGAGAGGGGTGGTGGGCGTGGGAGCGGGGTGCCGCGGGGGGTTGTTGTTGGTTTGGGGGGGTCGTAGGCTGGTGGGGGGTCAATGGGTTCGGAATTGGATAAGAGGTTGGCTTTTGAGTCGGACATGGTGGAGGTTAACACAGATAAACAAGCTTTATACACATCTAAAGCTGAGTACAAGATTCAAGTGGGTGAAGGTTCAAGTGATAAAGAAGATGGGAATATAACTCCAAAAGTGATAGTGAAAGAAA
>JAXQJV010000320.1:0-22977 GCA_037042255.1 Penicillium sp. PG106-07D
CCAAGGGCCAAGGCACAAGCGAACAGGTTGGATGGATTTCTTCTCTAGGTTCTCCTGATGAAATATGATGCGCGAATATCGAGATCCTTCAAGAAAACCCCTCGTGGATTCGTGTGGCGCGAAGGTCCAGTTTCCAATCCATCAAACATTTACCTAGTATGCGTAAGCTCTACCCACCTAGGCCGGTTTGCTGCAAAAGTCTCTACCGGCGCAGAAACGATTGAAGACCTAAAACAGCGGATTTATTTCGAGTTTATCGATGCCTGTTTCGCCGAGCTAGATGGCAGTGACACTAGAAGGGGATCTGGGTTTGGCCGAACGAGAACCTAGCTTGCAATCTGGTACCTGGCTTGGCATTCTTGATCTATTTAAGCACTTACAGAGATGCTTGCGCTTCCCCATTAATTCGTACAATATAGCGCCCCGCTCAGTCCTTTCTCTCGCTTGTTGTCTTGGTCTGTCTTGGCATTCAGCCAGATATCTACAGAGTACAGAGCGAGAGTTTTCCGAGCTGATCCAGCTCTACAAAGTGTATGCCTTAGTGGAAAGACAGAGAAGGGAACATCCCAAAATTCATGCTATAACATGCTTTCTCCATTTACTTGGTTTGCTATTGCCCCGGAATTCTAGCAACAACTGGTGGTGAATCTGTGGGCTTTTCCTTGGGGGTCTCGGCTTCTGCGGATGGCAAATGTACGCCACGTCCTTATGGCAAAGCATATTGTAGCACAAAAGGACAAAGCGTTGAGGTCTACCAGACATGCCAGTGCGATAATATTGAAGCATATATGTATTAGCCAACTCATGGCAAAACTCTCCCAGAGATGAGCTCAGCGGGAAATCATGTTCTTTGTATGAAATTGAAAAAAAAAAAAGGATTTCCCACGTGGTTCGGCTACACGGAAAAGGCGATTCCTCCGTTCGAAGGCTGAAAGGGGACGCGCTAAAAGAGGAAGGGGTGTACTAAGAAGTTCCAGGATGGAGAACCAACCTTTGTTCCAAGGATAGTCTGACAATGGTTCAAGAGTTGGAGATGGTCGGCGAGTGCGGGGACCTGATCTTGAGCTGTCATTGCACACGAGATCCTCTTCACACGGACCTCTTTTCTCCACTTCAGCCTCGGGTGGCTGATCAGAAGTTCGGCACTGAGTCGTCGCGGCAATATTTGCCTGGTTTACAGTTGATGAAGGGCAGGAACCCAATATGGCTTGAGGTCAAATAAGTTGTAACTTGTGACTAGTCTGTGCCATTTCTAGAGAGGCATCACAGGTATTGAGGGGTCGCCGACTCGCCGCAGCACGACCTTCAAGCCGAGGAGGAAGTTCGCCACGACAAAGTCCACCCACCAGTTGTCCACTAGTTTTCCAAATCCCGTAAGGTTAGGTCCTGAAACCCGAAGAGCGGAAAAATGAGATGGAAGCTTCATTGGAATGTCCATTGGCGAGGGCAATGGATCTGGCCGGCTTTTTTGGTGGTTCTGGCTCCACCCGGTCGGAGAGCATACCTATTCACTGCAATTTCGGGCACTAAGCCTTTGGATCTGGTAGTTGGATTCTCCACTCTCCAACCTCGAACCAGATCACTGGACAAGGTCTGTTCGGCAGTTCGGGGCCGAAAAATTGGTTGCTCATCTCATCAGGTACTAGCAACTACTGCCCTGTGAGGGGGGATGGTCACCTAAATATGCCCGTCCACCCAGTGGGCGATTTTTCATCAACCATCCTCGCCGTCATGGGCCTGCAAGACAACTACCCAGCATATGGCGGTCGCGGCCCTGGCGATCTACGACTGGGACTTGGCCTGGGCTCGGTTGCGACCATTTTCATGATCCTACGAGTCTATGTACGACTGCGAGTTAACAAATTCGGCACCACGGCATTGATTTTGTCACTTGTTGCTTGGGTATGGGCTCGATATCGGTCGCGCATTGATATACTAGCAGATTCGTCATACTAACGAACCTCAACAGCTCCTTACAGCTATTACACAGACATTTGGTGTCATCGCTGCCCTCCATGGTCTCGGTAATCACCTGGAGATCGTGGTGGAGACTGGTGAGCTGCGTAATTATCTCTTTTTCACATGGATGACGGTCTTCTTTTTCAACTTGGCCATTCCTACGGGAAAGATTGCGGTGGCAGCGTTTTTGATTGAAATGAATGCTCAAGGCAGTAAGTGTCCTCTCTACTTCTGGCACCAATCTCAAGCCAGTTTGGAAATGTAGTCGAAGATTTCCCAAAGTATTATTTCAAAGTGCCTTCAGGTTCCCATCTAACCTCTCCACTTTACGTAGATCCCAAGATTCGCCGCAGTCTGATTGCCGTCGCGGTGCTTAATATCGTCCTCAACGTCCCGCAAGTCTTGCTCGCCTGGTTCCAATGCCACCCTCCGAACGCTCTCTGGGATCCTCTGCGCCAAGACCAGTGTGACCACTCAACAAGTGTACACTACACATACTTTGCAGGTGCTGTGGCGGCACTCTCGGACTTCTACCTGGCCATTATCCCGATCACCATGTTGGCTCCTCTCCGAATCGATCGCAAGCTGAAATGGGGCTTGAGTTT
Organism: Penicillium sp. PG106-07D; assembly: GCA_037042255.1. Lineage (NCBI taxonomy): Eukaryota > Fungi > Ascomycota > Eurotiomycetes > Eurotiales > Aspergillaceae > Penicillium > Penicillium sp. PG106-07D. Next base: position 2,565 of record JAXQJV010000320.1, read on the forward strand.
CCTCATGGGCTGCGGTATTCTTGCTGGTGTGGCAGCCATCGTGCGAACATGGGCAGCTAAGTACATTATGAGTGATGATCCGTCATGTGAGTATCCCTATGCTCATCGTCTTGGCTTCTATCAAGTGCTAATCTTCGCCCGAACAGATGGTGTTGGTATTCTCTTCCGTTGGGGTGAGGTCGAGGAATGGGTCGTTCTCATCTCCATGTCGATTCCACCCGTCTGGCCCTTGTTCCGACCTTTCACCCATCGGTTCATCAAATCGCACGGACAGTCTCGCAGTCTGCCTCCGTACAATGACTACAATCGATATCCCTCGTCTCGAGGAGATCTTGCTTCGGCTGCTGCCGGTCCTATCATCACGACCACCATATCGATCTCCTCGACCAAGGGACCGATGGGTGGAGTCGAGCCTATTCGAGCGTCATCTTCCGCGGGCTCTATCTCCCGGTATGACGAGGAAGAGCCCGAGACACCTCACACGGTTCTTAGTAGCAATGGTGGCCCCGAAGGTTGGGTGGAAATGGGTCATTACAAGAATCATCCCCAGTGATGCCACTTGTCAACTTGATCAGTCGATCGCTTTCATGTATTCCCTAGAACTAAATATAATACTATTTAACTTCACGTTCTTCAAACCATCTCAACACTGACAATATATCCAGCGCCCTCAAGTATGACACTAAAATGATGAAGCCCAGGGGGCCGATCAAGAATGTTCCGTCAGCCATCATCACCCCGGATGATACGTTAACTAATGCGTCGTTTACTGTGGCAGAAAACGAATTGGTTTACATTGCATCAAAATCAAAGTGTCGTGTCGACTACAAATACTTTCTCTATCTGAATCTTGGTCGAAAGGAAATGTAGGCATAATAATAGTGGCCCTCGGCTAAATTCCACCTCTCGATGAAGACAAGAAGACAAGCTACGCAACCGGCGAGATCATTGCTGCTACACCTAATTCAAATTTGTGTATTGCAGAAATTATTTCCATCTGTGGAATATTAGTACAAAAAGATTATACCATGGTTATATTCAAAGAGTAATCTCAAATTTGAACAGAAGCCGTTCGCTACGAGTGTGTCTGAAGAGAATAGATTCTAAACAGACTAGGCGCTCACACCCCAAGCCTCGCTAAGCTACACAAACACTAAGTCTAGTGCGGTCAAATTCAAGATTACGGTCAAGTTCCCTCAGCGAAAATGGGTTAGGAAAATTGTGGGCATCAAGCTTGGACCCAAGACGGAAGCCTGGAAACCCATAAGAAGTAGATGCGTCGCATTCCGGAAAGTGGAGGAGAGCCGCATTGGCAACCCGCTCGAGTTTGGCCCTTTTGAAGCCGAATTTGGTCTGAACTATGCCCGGGAACAAAGTGGTTGGCCGTTCCCTCGCCCGCTCGTTTGCGATCCCGGACTCACCTGCACCGGTGCTGCCTTTGAGTTCCGCCCATCGACCTGTGTTGTCCAACGACCCCCCAATACTTCGCTGGTCTGTGGTGGGATTCCACCCAGTGTCCGAGAACAGAACCCGATGCTCCAAAGGGCGGCCTAACCATGAGTCAGGCGGTGGAAGCTCTTCGCAGGGTTATCTTATTGTATCCGGGAGAGATTGCCTCTCCTGGAGAATGCGCCTATTGAAATCGCACTAGTAACGTCGGCGTGAGTGTGCTCGCTACACAGCATAGGATCTACAACATAGCCGCTACCCTGTGGCCAACCCAACTCTTCGATAAAATACCTAGTTTCGATGAAGTGATGCAACTGATTCCGGATCCCAATCTTTACGGAAGTCCCTCAGATTGCGTCGCCCAAGCCGACGCTCCTGGCTCGGACAAACAAAGCTCTCGCTAGCGCGGCGACGCTTTCCTCCCAACCTAACCAAGTGTGGTCGCTCGTTCACTTCCTGGTGCACAACTAGCAAGCTCCGCTGAGTCTTAAGCATGTTGCTGCTTCACGAGCGCTCGCCGCCCATCTCTCGGAAAGCATTTGGTGTGACGACTGTCGAGGCTTCTTCTCAGTTGGCGTTATCGAGGTATACGGACTTCCACCTCAGAGCTCAAATCCTGAAGATCATGCCCGATGGTGGTGGTACGGCCACAATGTCGCCTCAGAACACGTCGCCTCGACCCGTGGTGGTCATCCATGGATCCATGAATTGAGGGAGCGAGACGTTGCTGTGTTTCAAAACCGTACTACATGACCTGGAAAGATGCTGTGGACATGTGCACATACAACAATTCTTGAATCAGTCATTTTCATGGAGATATTACATCAGTGTGAATTATTTCTTAATCATAATTAATTTGCTATGCAACTACTAAACTGCGCCAAATGTAGTGGTCATCGTGGGCAGAGGCAGGCGATCCTTACGATAGTATGCTTGCCATAGCCGCTAGCTTGTGCTATCCATAATACAGATAACTCTCCGCTGATTAACATATCATGAATAATCTCGTGCTTCGAAGCGGCTAGTCTAGGCGCTATTCTGGTGTCAGTACTTTATGATTGATTGTTCATGATCTTCAAATTGAGGAACAACCTGATCTTTAGGGTTCATCGAGGTATTAAGCGTATTATTAAAATAGACTACTCTTTTTACCGCATGGATGACGAGTTACAGAACCATTACCGAGCACCTCTTGATGATTACCAGACAGGAAAGCCCCATCCGGCGGACAAAATCCTGTGTATATAGGTGCATACATGTTTGTCTCGGCCTCTTCGGAATATTACGCGATTGAGAATGATCCAATGGTCTATTTGTGTCTATAGGCTTGCTGACATGTAAGCATATTCTCTCGTCTAATAGTGACGAGGCTCTACTTCTGGCCCCAAGGATTTAGATGATACGATCAGCTTCGGCCCCTCGGCCTCAGAATGGCCTAGTGAAAGTTAGTTCGGCGATTCACGAACGGCCGAGCCCGCCAAGCTCATGGCCAATAAGTACACCTCATTCCCAAATTAGGGAAATTTCGCTTTCTCAAGATACATGTCTCTGAGTTAAAGTTTCTTTGAGGAACATTCAAATCGGAGAATCTCTTGCATTGTCGAACATGTCTGCGCCAGAAGTCGTGAAAATATCGACAGAGGGCCCGCCCTCCGACATACCCTCCGCTGCCACCTCTGATCATAGTACTATGGTGGAGAAACCGGACAATGGACTTGAAATTCCTGATGCCGAAGCTCCCAAGAGCTGGCAGTCTGCGGATCCACCTCCTGATGGAGGGCTGCAGGCTTGGCTGATGGTGCTCGGCGCTTGGTGTGCATTGTTTTGCACCTTCGGGTGGATCAATAGTACGTCAAGCTACAAAATTGAGATCATAAAACGGGATAATAACACTGACTGTTATGCAAATAGGTGTGGGAGAATTTCAAAGCTACTATGAAACCGTTCTACTCGCGAAATACTCTGCGAGTACAATTGCCTGGATCCCGTCGCTTCAAATCTTTTTCATGTTCGCAATGGTAGGTTCATCCATGCTCTGAGACAAGAGATTTATATGAGACATTGGATAGTCTGTTCATCCGCGTTATACTACTAGGGTCCTGTTGTCGGCCGTCTCTACGATAATTTCGGCCCTCGATACGTTCTCATCGGCGGTTCCTTCCTACATGTCTTCGGCCTCATGATGGCATCCATCTCGAAAGAATACTACCAAGTACTCCTATCCCAAGGAGTCTGCAGCGCCATGGGAGTCTGTGCAATCTTCCAACCATCGATGAACTGCATCCCCAGCTGGTTTAACAAGAAACGGGGTGCCGCCTATGGTATTGTCTCCACAGGGTCCAGCTTAGGCGGCGTCATCTTCCCGATCATGATCAGTCGCATGATCGCTGAAGTTGGTTATGCATGGGCCATGCGCACAGCTGCATTTCTCATCCTTTTTCTGCTAGCCATTACGATGCTCACAGTTCGCTCGCGGGTGCCGCCAAAGCCTCAGAATCTAGATAAAGCCAGTCTTGTCCGGCCTTTCGGCGAGATCAAGATGTTGCTTATCATTGCGGGATTCCTGTTCTTGACTTTTGGTATTTTTGTCCCCATCAACTACCTCGTCATACAAGCGATAGATGAGGGCATGAGTTACGAGCTCGCCCAATATTTGGTGCCCATCTTGAACGCTGCAAGGTAAGTTGAGATCTCTGACTGGGGGTCCCACTAGTTTAACTCACAAAACTATAGTCTTTTTGGTCGAATGAGCGCTGGTATCAGCTCTGATAAAATAGGAGCCTACAATATCCTTGTCAGTGCTTGCATGCTGGCTGGTATACTTGTTCTCGCTCTCTGGATACCGGCCACGGGTAACGCCGCCATCATTGTCTTTTCAGCACTGTTCGGTTTCGCATCTGGCGCCTATGTCTCCCTCGCAGCTTCGCTAGTGGTACAGATCTCGCCCTTCCCGGAGATTGGCTACAGAACTGGTTTGTTGTTTTTATTCTCATCGATTGGGGGCTTGACGACCAATCCTATTGCTGGGGCTATTCTCTCGCGGGATCATGGCTCGTACACGGGTATGAAAGTTTTTGCAGGAATTTTTATTCTTGCTGGTAGTCTTTTCATCCTTGCAGCACGGTTCTATAACACTGGGCTGGTCCTGAGGGCGAAGTTCTGAGTTGTCACTAGCTCTGGGCTGAATTTAATATAGTCACTGGGCAGACCAAGGAGATAATATAGGAAGAAGGGATGGATGCCAATATGGGACAAATTAGTATACAAGAAATAGAATATTTGATAAAATGGTTCTTGAACAACAAGTCAAAAGTGTGCCGAATGGCTTAGCCTACCCGAGCTCTCTTACGTGACTTCTCTTCATCCAGTTCGTGATGCCATCCAACAGTACAAGGCTCCTCCAGTCGGTCTCGTCCACAACATTTAAAGTGGAAAGCATCTGGAAAGTCTTCACGCGCTTCCATCGAGTCCGGATCGGAAGGGCACGTGGGATTCGGTTCGTAGAGGCTCTCATCAGGCTCATCTTCCACTGTCCGATGATCAGCCCAGGTACAACTGCTGAACTGAAACTCAAGTCATGCTTATGATGGAATCTTACTAGTATGGTATTGACAGCTAGTACTCGTGTTCGTGGTCACGTCGAACTCTTTTTCGCAGTTCTCGCAAAAGGCATACCGTGGCACGGGTTGCTTAGCGCTCTCATCTTTGGTCGACGCGTCCGTAGCCTCCTGTCCGTCTTTGCTGGCAGGGGGGCCAGGCTTTGCATCTTGTTTCTCAGCAAATAGCAATTCTTCCGCGCGTTTCTTTGCTTCGGGGCATGTCTTGCAAATTGTCTTGAAGACCTCCCGGAGCTTGATCACAGAAAGTGTGTCGATAGTATGGTCGATGGGATCTGCCTCGATTTTCTGTACTTGAACCGGACCCATTTTTGAAAATGAAACTCGAAAGATTCCAAACAGAAGGAGAGAGTCATTGCTTTGGATTTTTGAGGGTCGGGGGAAGCTAAGACGCGTCGGTCAACATGGAGAGAAAGTGGGGATTCGATCGTCACATCAGCCAGTGAAGGATTGCGCTGGATGGATTGATCAAACTTTTGATCAAAGCTTTTTGGAATCTGAAACCAAGTGGAGCCAACTTGAGATCTATCAACATTTTTTGTGATGCTTCACACATATATGGAACCCGCAAATGGCCCTGATTCTAATGCATGGTCCTCACCTTCAGATAAATCCAACTGGACTTGATACGCATTTCTCGTCTGTCGCTTTTTGAATCTCACACACGTGAAGCCCAGTACAGCAGCATTAATGACCGTTTAAAAAGCCGAGAATCTATCGTGTAAGTTCCGGTCCGACGTTGATGATGTTCATGCAAGCTGAGGTCGCGACACGTTTCGCGTTCGTGTTTGCCAAGTGAGACTCACGATCGCGAAAATGCTTTTGCTTTTTTCCGCTAAGGGTGACTTGACATGTATGTATCGGTTGGCTTTATAAAAACGTCATCAAAGTTAATGGGACTTCAATTAGCGCATATGTCGATCTTAGGATGGAGACAGTACAGACTACCTAACCAGCCGATGTGGTGGCATTGAGGCTAAAGTCTCCAACATGTCCTAAAGAGTCAAGGACTGCAATGCCATATTTGATACAATCAGGCGATCTCAGAAGTTAGACGAACCAAAGAGTATTCAGGGACTACGGCCGGATACCACTCCCTGCCAATTGGGTAAGTCGCCTCAACACGGTGGATGCCTAGATTACCGCGGGTTAACACGAGTGCTCATTGCTTAGTGCTTACGGCCCTACTATCCTCAGCCTCCTTCTTGGCATACCTAGGTGCTCTCTGACACTTCGAAACCGATTTCCATCGGCTTATGCTCGACTTCATATTCTCTTCATCCCCTTTTCCAGGCCTGTTCAATAGACACATTAGAAACAGATCACAGCACAATATACACTCTTTTCAAATCATCATGGGCGCTTCCACCCCCAACGAAGTAGCCCCGCCGTACGAGGAACTATACTCACGGCCATCGAGGTCGGCAACCGGGGTACGTAATGCGCTATTCCCCCCTCATCTTATCCCCAAACCTCCGGCATTCCTCACTTCAATATAATCCCCTACCTATCTTACACCACATCCACGCACAGTACACCCGCGTCGCCGAAGACGAACCCGACCTCGAACGCAACACCCACCTGCATCACCACGATGCACCACCACCAGGCCCGGCCATTGAAATGAACGACTCTCGACCCAATCCAAGTGACACACCCAAGTACCCACACATGCACTGCGAGGAATGTGATCGGCAGCTCGAGAGACGGGAGAGACGGCGCAGTCGGGATCAGTGCTGTGCGACGGTGTCGCGGACCATGATGACTCTGGCGCTGTTTTTGATGATTTTTGGGATTGTTGCTGTGATTTGTGCGAAGGCGAAGCATTCGTCTTGAAGTTGGGATTGGGGAGATGTAGGGAGAGCCCGGAGGCAAGGATCCTTCAACTACTCGGGGTAGGCATGTCGAAGGGGGAAGTTTTAGTATTCAACGTGAGATATAACCTGATCCTCTACAATTGCGCAGTCTATACCTTCCAAAAGGACCACTATAAAATGGCGAAATAAAGCGAACTGAAAAGTCAAACAAGGGTATCAAAGAGAGAGTCGAAAGAAAAACTAATTATAGCTCCCATCCAAGCCATCCACTCACCCAACAGGATAACTCCCCTCCTGCCCCATAACCGCCAGACTCTGCGCCAAATAATTCCAATCCGGAACATCCACCCAATTCAGATCCCACCCATTCATATCCAGCAACGCCTCCGCATTCTGCACCAGTCCCTCATTCATGTGCTCAATCGCAATACCCAATTCCCCATCCATCCCCCCAGTCCCGGTTCTAGACCCACCACTACCTACGCTCGCTACTGCCGCCGACGGAGCAGCAGCAATACAAGCTCCCGTGACCCCCAGCGCACCACCCTCGGGAATAACCGGCGCCCCCGTCACGGACGGGACATCCAGCGCCTGGCGAATCTTGTACGCCTTGGCGCGCAGCCCGACGAGGACGGGCCACTTGGGCCCCGGGTCCGGCCAGGAGGGATCGTTCTCGGCGAGATCGAAGTGGCGGTTCACGCCGCGCCAGGCACGGGCGACGTGCGGGCCGGTCGGGTACACGCACAGATGCCAGAGGATATACGTGAGCAGGTGGTATTGCGTATACGTCGAGGTTAACCAGCGTGTTCCGCGGAGCAAATCATCCGAGTACATGTCCAGTCCGAGCTCGAGGGCGTGGCAGGCCTGGGCGAGTAGGGCCGAGGCTGCCTCCGGGTTTGAGTCTGCGTCTGCGTCTGCCGATAAGCGGCGCTGGAAGGCATTCTGGCGGATATGTACTTCCAGTTTTGATGTTAGGACTTGGGCGACCATGACGCCTTGGCGTTGGATGGGGATATCTATGTCTGCGTGTTGCAGGTAGCGGTCGTGTAGGCGGGTTTTTAGCTCTGTCAAGAGCGACTCGGACTGGGAGCCGGCACGGGTGATGGGCACCCACATCCTTTTTATTTCGGAAAGGATGAGGGTGAAGCTTATTTCTGTCCAGCGGGGGAGAGGTTGAGCTGGGGTGGTTTGGGTTTCGGTAAGGTTTTGGTCGTCGACGTTTGCTGGGAATTCTGTGTCGGCGCCGCAGTCTAGTTCGGGCACTGTGATGCCGTGGTCTTCGGCCATGCGGGCGTCTGTCGCGTAGAGGATCCACCAGAGGCGGCGACGGAGTTCGCATTCTAGAGGGGGAAGCTTGAAATTTTTGCCGTCGCGGTGGACGCCGATGGATTGGGCGGCGCGGATAGCTAGGCCGCGTAGTGTAAAGCCGGAGCGGCCGCTGTTAGTGTATCTTAGGCATGTCTGTGTGATATATGTTAATAAATGAATTCTGGTGGTTGTAGAAAGAGAGGTTGAAGTGCTTACAAGGTAGATAGCTATGGCCTGTAGCGAAGTCACGGTAGGGGAGTCGAGGAACGAGGAATTGTGCATAGCAATCTCCATCCCCTTTTGATATTGACGCAAGTCCTCTCGAGTCTTCTCATTGATAGGATCATCCGAGACCAGCGCCGTGGTAGCGGCAAAGAAGATAGCAAAGAGCAGACAGTGCACATCCGGTGATACCGCATCAGGTCGACTGATAGCCGTGAAAATTCGTGGCGTGGTTGTCGGGACATGTATCACCTTCAAAACAGGATCCACTCGGCTGAGGAATGTCTGCCAGAGCAGGGTCGCCTGCCACCGAGTCGGAAACAGGGAGTTGAAATCTGCCTGCAGCAAGAGTGGATTGAAAATAATCCCATCCACCTTAAGCGGAGGCGGTTTCCGCGACGAAGGATTCTCCGTATTCGGCGATCCCATGGCGTTCTGCAAGTCCTTTTCTTTCTCGAGGACCTGCGACAGCAGCGGATCGTCCACATATTTACCGTCTCGTGACAAGAATCCACGAGGCGACTCCTCGTCTCTAGCAGACCGAGTACTCGGGCTCTGTGCAGGTTCAATCGCCAGCGACATTGGACTACTTTGCGCATTCGAGCCCAAGCCCGCAAGCATCTCATTCACCTGTGCTGACACACCAGCCATTTTGTTCCCCGCTAATGTTGTAATGGAGCGCTCGAGCTGCTCGAGGCGCGCCACAACATCCGTCACCGTCGTCTTGGGTGGACGGCGCTTAGCCCGCCTGGGGCCGGGGTACTGGCAAGACACATTGAGGCGTACACACTTGTTACAAGGGACGCCCTTATCACAGCGAACCTTCCGTTCGTGGCAGCGGAGGCATGAGCGCTCGACATTGTAGCGTCGAACTTGCTCCATAGCGAAACTGAAGATGACGAGTACACTGGCTCGGTCATTCAGAACGTAAATCGTCCGCTGGCGGATTGTGGGTGGGATATAAGACCCTGCGCGAATTTTTGCTTGCAATTCGCGCTCATGGGCTGTTTGGGTGTGCTTTCCACGCTTGATCTAGACTTTCTTTGTGGAGACAATTAGGACTTGGGATATGTGACAAAGCTCGGTCGTTCGGAGTTCGGAAGTTGGTGAAAGGCCGCGGTATCGGTCCAATCAGTAAGTACTAAGTGGTGTTGCGATTGAGTGGATCATCGGGTGGGTCGGGCTCTTTGTGGACATCCAAAAGCCATCCAAAACCCGGGGAAGTCCACTGAAATCGCAATTGGCGTTCGTCGATTCAAGGATGGGCCAGGTTGCCGATTGCATGAAAGGTGAACCTGTTCCTGGCGTCATGGGACATGAGAGTGAAAGAACTGCATCCTTGGCAGCAAGCCCATACACCTTTTGTGGACGCCGATCATCCGCCATGACCCGAATTCTCAGGGAATCTCACTGCGCGAGGTCCGCAATCACGAGACTGGCAACTACAGGCCAGAAAGGATCCAGCCTACAAGACACAATCTTGATTAAATCACGCGTGAAATCATGACATTCTTTTGAGATCCCACAGATTGCTAAGCTCCAGATATAACGCCCCAGGTACCATCGCCCACCCAAGTTAATCAGACTCTAAGGAACCAAAAATTTCGAGAAACAACCAACGCCGCAAATTATGAACACCAAAGGTAAACCCCAAAATACAAAACACATGACTCATGACACATCCTCATCCTCTATGAGATCAAAAGATCCCGCACACTCATCCCTTTCCTCCGCTGCGCGTCAGAACTGACCCGACGGTCCTCTGGGGTCAAAGCCGTGCTACCAGCAAAGTGCTCGCTTATTGAGTCTGCAGTCCCACGGCGGTCCCGTGTCAACATCAGCAGCGCAGCGGAGGCCTCGTGGTCAATACCTTGGAGATCATGCAGTTTGTCCATGGATGGATGACTGGGTCCCAAGGCGGGACTGGGCAGGATAGAAGGAGCCTCGGGGAGAGTGTGGACAGAGGGCATTCTTGTGCGGGGGGAGAATGATGGAGATGCATCGTAGATGTGGGTGTTTGGGGGTAAGATCTCTGGCGAAGCGACAGAGGAGGCGGAGGAGTAGTATGTGGAAGAGGGAGATCGCTGTGGTGCTTGGTGCATGACAGTGTCTGTGCCAGTCTCGGCAATGAATTCGGGGGAGGTGGGAGAGGGAGGTGCGGCTGTAGGGTGGGCACTGCCGGCAGCCTTAAGGTCCTGGATGCATTTTTCCAGGTAGTTGACATAGTCGATGCTCGCCTGTGGAAACAGTTAGATTTTGGATCAAGATATTACGATCAGAGGAGCCGCGTACCTGGAGAATTGCCAATTTGTGCATTTCCTGGCCCCGGCAGGCGGGGATCATATCCTTCAATGTGCCAAACTCCTCATTCATCTTGGACCTGCGGCGGCGCTCAATCAGGCTGTGGGCGGTTTTCCGCGCAATCTTGCGGCCGGCAGCACTGGTGGCGCTCGGCTGCTTCTTCTTTGAGGCACTGGCACTGGCATTGGCATTGGCATTGGCGTTGGCGGGCTCGGCTGCGGTTTGGACTGCACTTTTGGCCGAGTCTTTGGGCTTTGCGGAAGACTTGGCGGTCGCGGGAGCTTTGGGCTTCATCTGAATGATTTTGCGAGTGCGAGTTGGCGGCGGAGGAAGATCCAAATCTTCCAGGGGCCGCTTGGTGGCTGTTCCCGATCGGGGATGTTGGGTTGAGCGTCCCCGTGCGACCAGCTCGGGGGATGTCGGGGATGCAGGGACATAGCTAGGGTCCGATCGCGAGGAGCGTCGGCTGGCCGAGTCTCCCTTGGCCGGGCTGAGAGCGGCCGGAGGCAGAACAAAGGTATCGGAGCCGTCGACGGGCTGATCCTTGATGGTCAATTCACCAGACATGGCTGGTGTAGGCGGGAAGCGGGACCGAGACATGGAGGGAGATGGGAGGGCGAGGAAGGAGAGAAAGAGAGGAGGGATGAATTGATGAGAGAAAGGTACGCGTCTCCGTAGGAGAATGCAGAGATCGAGGAATCGACATGATTATATGGGCCTGGGCCACACTGGTCGCTGGTGACCTCGTGGGTGTGAAGACGGACGTTCCTATAGAAAGCAGGTGTCGCGTGCTTTGCGACCACGAGCCGCAATGGGGCCCGCTGATAGGTTGGCGGGGGATCCCGTGGGCCAAGGGACGACGGGCATTTGCTGGCGCCGGCGGTGGGGCCAAGAGCTTATCAGAGACTAACAGATGAAGGGTATGGGAGCTGGGACCACTGGGTACCTCCAAGGTACATTCTACAGTACTTGGAGGAAGAGTGATCTCCCCCGATGCTCAAGTACCGGGCGAGTCTCCAGACTCTCTGGCTCCGAGCTCGTCCCTTACCCCTCTACGGGCCTCCTCCGATCCAGAGTGGCAGCCCAGCACGCGCGGCCTGGACTCGCAGGCACTTGCTGCTGCTCCCACACGGACTACTAGCCACAGGAATATGGAGTAATTGGTCGCGGAGGGATCGTCGGGGGGTGTACGTTTGCGTGGAGACAAGACACACACACACAGACTTTGGAACCCCTCTCGTCTCTGTCTTCCGTGGATGGAAGCCGTGGTCCCTGATGACACCATCATAAGAAGATTATTTGGACCCGTACTGGGCAGGAAACATAACGATTGTTGCAAACTTGATGCTCAAGATCGGCGCATGTGCTCCTGCTCGCCTTCCCTGTCGTGTTAGGACCCCACGTGCCAACCTGTGAGTGACTTTGATCGCCGTACTCACACTTCGTACACGGTGGCAATTGTCGGAACAAATTATAGTCAATGGATAACTAAAACACTTTAGGCAACAGAAGAGCCGTGCCTAATCAAAGTCGCTCAAAATTGACTTTGATGCTCCGGTAACCCGTGCACAAGCGCAATTTCCGTATCGGCAGTAGTGAGAGGGGGATCGGACTCCGAATGGCAGTGACATTCATCATGCCTGTGCCGGTCTGGACAGGTAATGTACTAATGAGGGTGAATCTTGCTCGCGTGTGAGGCTCAGATCCTGAAGCAATTTGCGTCCTGATGAGCCAATGAGCTCGTTCAGTTCATACCGTTTGAAGGTCCTACCAGAAACGTCTTCAAGTCTCCCGCTTGACTGGAATCATTCGATCTCCAAACATGTGCGCAACCACGCTCACCGCCCTTCACAGCGGACTGTTATAATTCTGAAGCTGAATCGTGTTTCTTAGCGACTTAAACTAGCGGAGCCTCTGATCCATCGCGGGTATTATATCTGGGCCGTTGTCCCGGCAGTTACATGTGGCCAGCATTCGCCGAATCTGTATATACTATCAGAGCTCAGCCTGCCGTGCAAGTAAGGATCTCAGAGTAGGACCTCCAGTGACTGAAGCCCGTCCGCGCTGGGAAAAATGCACGCGCAGATATCGTGGCGTGGTCAGCCCGGTGATAATATCTACCTATTTGGCTTGAAGGATCTTTCAAGCTCCCTCTCTCAAGGTAAGCCGGGGGGATGGCCGCCTCAAGAAAGGAGCGTGGAGTTCTTTTCCAAGACAGGATTTGGTATACGGTGTGGCTGGCTATATCGGATGATTTGGTTGTTCCGTCAAGATACGCAGGTCCAGCTCCAAACGTGGTGGACATTTGTTGTTGAAGGAGTATCCATGAGCCCATTTCCATATTGTCTTTCAAAGATCACGCAGAAGATGAAGAGAATTGTCCGAATCGTAACATAGCAAGTGAAGCGGTACCAAGACCAGTCTCTAGAGAAAGGGACAGCTCACTTTAAGCAATACGTGTAGGCATAATACATTTGCCGTGGGCTTAGGATGCACCCCACAGACAGGTCTTGCCATAGTGCTAGCAGCGATGACAAGCAGGATGTCAATAACCGACCGTGCTGCTGGGAATGAAATCGGAATTTTGACGCCGAATGTACGTTACACATTTGTATGGCAATGAATCATAGAGAATAATCGTAATGGAATTTGGCGGACGACAAAGGGAAGTCGCTCTGTATTGTAATCTAGCTCACACCGTGTCACTCAATTGGCTAGATTGGCATATCTGGGATATAGTGAATTGTAACGAACATCCATTCTATCGGGCCACATTACTCAAATCAATCTCATTGAGTGCTCGACAGGAGAAGATTCAGGAACCGACCTCAAATCAATCTCCAAACGCCGGTATACAGCGAATGGCGACTTCACCATGACTGCTTTCGTCCGGACCATTTGGACGTGCCATCCTCCCGCGAAGGATTAACCGAGAAGTTCCTTGCGCGAGAGATCGTGGCTCTATCAATTCAAAGCAATTAGGAGCCACGCAGAAGATGGTCAGCTCACCCTGAGTTGCTGGGGTTCCAACTTTATCGTTGCGACCACGTTTCTGATCCAGATGGAGAATACGACGCCTTCTAGGGCGTTTGGCTTCTATGCTGGTATTTGCTTCTCTGGTTGGATTGCGGTCTACTTCTGCTACCCGACGTCAAGGGGATGACTCTTGAGGATATTCGCGAGGTGTTCAACCATGGCTTTGGTGTCAAGTATGCGAGGCAGCTCCAGGAAGATGCTAGGCTGAAGTCGCGAAATGGGGAATCTGGCGACATTTCTGCCATGAGCGAAAAGGTGTGAGAGGGTCACGTCGAGATTGATTTGTTGTGCTGCAGCCTTGGTCCAGAATACTGATAGGGTTTTGCTCGGTTTTACTACTAACTAGAGGAAAATTGGAAGGGATGTATGGGCTACCATCTTGACTTACAAAACAGAATTCCATATTATCATTGACACCAACTGTTTTATCTACCTATTTACTTCACATAACGATCATGATATTTTCCAAACTGGTTCTCTGGTGTGCCCTCACTGGAAATCATCCGGTCGACATGGGTCAATGCAGCGCCGATACGTTAACCAGCTACAATCACATCAGTATACAAGCCCTATCGATACCAACAAGTACCTAGTCATATTTGACGAGACTTACCAAAACTCATCATCATCCGGCACCGCAATATTACACGTCTGCGCCTCGAGCGAGCACAATTCTGTGCAATGATTGACATGCTTGATATGATTGGGAAGGTTGGGCGTGCCTGGGATCAAAGTCGAATGGCTGGTGCCGTTGATTTTGTGCGCTATTCCAGTCGTCAGGGGCTTTTTGGTGTATGTTCCGGTGGTTGTTGCTTTGTAGGGTCCCGTGGTGCTGGCGGGGACGTGGACTATGAGGGGCTCGACGTGATATGCCCGGGTCAGTCTGGGTAAGGCGGCAGCAGAACCGGCCAGGCCGACTAGGCAGAGGCCGAGGATACCTGTGAAATGCATATTCAAGGAAAAATATGAATCGAGCGTGAAAAAATAGAAGGACTGATGATTGTAGTGGTCAAATGTCCGGAGAATTGATCGGATGATGAGCAGGGCTCGAGATGGAGGGAGGTGGACAGACGATCTGCGGTGGACTTTCGAGGCTTTATATAAAATGCCCTCTGGCTTTCTCGTGGCTGGTTGATATCCCTTCGGAGGCTCAAAAAGCATAATGAAATGCGAAGCGTTGCAGAGACCCTATCGCCGAGCCACCGACACGGCCGATCACGATTCACTGGGGCATGGCATTCCTCCATTCCTGCGGTAGGCGGGGCCTTCTCTCCTGAGGTCACCAATGACCACGGTCTCTTAGATCTAGCGAAATTCTACCTCGATCGTCTCAATCAATGCTGTAAGTTATAGTCAATACCCCGGATAAAGTCGCAGAGAACCGAGTAATTGATCCCCATGCGTGCCTGGGAGGGAAATAATCCAAGAAAAGGGGCGATTTGACGCAGAGGCCTGAGTGCTGCCCTTGACTTACATTCCAGACCAGTAAACTTAGTCCAATCAGAAATCTGCGGCATACAGCAAGCGCGAAACTTGGCTGTCTGGAAATGCCGAGCAATGCACCGTGGGTTGTGGGCCCCTCTTTGACATGACAGGGAGCATGGACCAGATGCAGCACCCAGCCTCGGGGAAATAGAGGCCCAGGTCGTCAAGTTGTCTTTCACATACCTCTGACGGGCAGGTAAATTTTACCCATTGTCCAGAAAAGGCACACGCTCGGAGAGATGAAAAGCATGAGGGTGTGAGACTGGTTAACGAGAGCATGAGGCTGCTGGGCAGCAGTGCGAGATGGTTTATTATAACATCCCAAGTCTATCGGGACTCTCATCAGGCTCATTGTGATCCAGGTCGCCAGTGTATAGCCCTCTCGAATTCTTCAGTGAGCCCTTCCTTTCTCTGTTGGACATACTAGATCCCCCCCAATGAAGAGAAGATCTCTATTCATTACCAGCAAGTCTACTCTAGTAGCTACCAATATACCGTCCAGCTCAATTCACCGCCACTTTAACCAAAAAGTTTGTCGATGACGATCTTTCCGAATGTCTTTTCGGCTGGCGAGGAATCCATCCGATAGATACGGTTCCCAGCACGCTGGCTCAACCAAAGGCCATGGTCACTCGAGCTCTCCTCGTCACCCTCGATTCGGTGCCGGTTCCGCCGGTCAACAACACACATTCCACGTGTCCATTGGCCCGTCGTCTCGATCCGGATATCCTCGGGGGACGTGGCCGAGGGCGCCCAGAGCGGGTCTTCCGATGTCAAGGCGTACCAGACGCAAACCGGGTCGTGCAGACTAAGCTCGGCATTGTCGCCTACGTGGCCGATATGAAGTCTTTCCAGGGTCTGGAAGGTGTGCGCCATGAAGGCAGACACCCATTCGGCAAGAGGAGAGCCAGCCTCGACGAGAGGGGCAACGGCGGTGCGGAACTCACCGCGGGACACATTGTGCCGCAGAGTGATGTCCAGTGGAAATAAGCGGAGAGTCAATTGGCGACTCAATTTTGCTGGATATGGCGCAAGCATGGAGGTCGTCGTGGGCGGCAGAGTTGAGTTGGGGTTTGGCGATGTGAGGGCAAATACCCGCGCGGCGGCAAATGCATCAGCATAGGCGTTGAATTCGCCGACTGGGGTGACCTGTGAGATCATTAGGTCAGCATTGAGATCATTCGACGGGCTTACGCTTTTGACTCACGTTGCCGGGCATGTTGACAGCACCGCCCATAACGACAACCTCCTTCACGCGAAGGAAGGTCTCGGGGTCTTCTGCGGATGCCAAAGCCAAGTTGGTGAGTGGACCGACAGCGATCAGTGTGACCGTATCCGGCTCATTCTCGCGCAATGCCCGCAAAATCTCCTTGTGAGCAGGGAGCTTGGAGGGGATGAAAGAACGATCCTCGGGATCAGCGCCAGTCTTGACGGTCTCGATGCCTTGGGGATCAACTGCCGGGTCGAAGAGGTGCTCCCACGTCTGGCTAGGAGTGAGGTGTGGGTGCTATATACTCCACAGTTAGTTAATCAAATAGGTCGGAAAAGCAATTGTGCGTAGTTGAGAACTTGAGATGCGCATACACTAGCATGGATGCCGCCGAGTCCATCCGTTCCATCTGCGGGGTAAGTATTAGACAAGCACGTCGATTGAGGCAATTAATGCATGGCAATGGACTTGTAATCAAGTCAATGACATACGAAAGTAATCAGCAAGCATCTTTTGGTCCTCCAGCGGATCCTCTGCACCCACGGCGACAACAGGGCGGCAGGCACGCATAGCACCAAAACCTTCGGGGCGGCCGTTCTGGCGACGCCATTGGATCTCGCGCTCGAGGATGTGGAACATGGAGACCACATTACGGAGACAACTAATAGGGGAGATTAGCTATTTGAATCTTTAGTAGAATTGGGCGAATCTACCTCTTGACCTCGATATTGCCAAAGGTCAACGAGATAAGTAGTAGCTCGACATCTTCTGGCTGGGCGGACAGCGCCAGCAGCAGCGCGAGGATGTCGTCGATGCCCTGAGGTTGTCAATGTCTGTTTAAGATTTCCCTGTGCATAAAGGAAACCAGCCTACCGGATCTGTATCGATGATAATCTTCTTGCGGACCATGGTGGGATATGTCGAAATAGTTGAGTGAAAGTGGGAAAGAACGCTTATCGCCGGTGGAAGCCACTTGCCCGCAGGTTATCGCCAGGACTGCTTCCTCAGGCAGCAGCCCCACCAAATGAGCTTCCATCAAGTTAAACTAGCGGGCTTCATGGTCCCGACGGAGGAAGAGTTAGCCCCGACTCGGGTCGCAGCAATCGCTGGGAAGTAAGAGGTGAGAGCATTCTGCGTTTAGTCACAGCACATGTCCTAATAACCTAGTTAACTAACTAACGAACTAGTTAACTATGCCAATGACCTGCCATGTCCATGCTCTCAACTCCAGTTGAAATGGACCAATCGGCCAGTGTCAAGTCACCGTTAATCTACATACATCTTGTTCCGACAAGTCGTATTCTGTTGTGCATTATTCTGCACAGGGAGGATCAGGGGCTCCAATAATAGACTTCTTTATCAATCAACAGCTGGATGATTTCGATAATCGCAAACGGGGGACTACTGCCTCATGAATGTACCTTTTCAGTGACCTCATGGATATTCACTGTGACCATGCATGGTCTTCTTCGAATGAGAGCAGAAACCATGGGTTGCTTAATTCTTCAAAATCCTTGGAAACAATTACGATGGTTAAGAATGATTGCTTACTGCAGGTAGTTATCGAAGGACGCGTGAGCACGTGAGACCCACTCCGCAATACGAGAGAGATCTGTTGTGTACAGACGAAGAATTGCCGGACTATCCCAAATCAACGGATCGAAGATACATAGAAAGTCTCGCAATGAAGACATATCAAATCTGCATTGACATGCCTCCTTCGCGTCCTTCGGCATCTTATTCCGCCCCTCGTGGCGGGGGCGCCAGGGCGGCTGCAAGGGGTAGCCACATCCCCTGCCGGATCGACGCGAGAGAGCTTCCGGTGGGCGGAGTATGAACGATGATGAGTGGACGAGCAAATTGGCATCAATTTCACGTCCAGGAGGCCCCTAAACCAGTAGAGTTGCAGAGCAGCGCTGCCGGTAATTGTCCAGCCTGGCCCTGACTCCTGAGAGTTCAAAGCTCCCAATTCAGACGCGGTGTGGACCGTGGAGAGCTACAACTTTGAACTGGGGAACTGCGAACAGGCCACGTCTCCTCCGCTGCTGTCTCATTTCCACTCCGCTGGACCTTCCCCGTTATCCACCCTGGTGGGTTCTATACTAACTTGTGCACGGAGTAGTGCATACTCGTACAGTGCACATGGTTAGTACTACTGCGTGGATGTACTTGAAGATTCCGTAGTCAATTAACGCCATTGTCAACTAGGGGACTAGTTCTACCATCGATGGTTGGTGGGTGGGTGAATCCCGAGTCACCAAGGGGAAGGAGTCCGGGCGGGTATTCAATATTACCGGCGGTGTACAACACGACCAGAAGCTGAGTATAGATGTAGCTGCGGAATAACTCGGGAAAATACTTGGCCTTGAAGAAGACAATTTGGATTCTATTGCAATTTAACGTCCACAAAAGGCTCAAAGATGCATTTCTAGGAATAAAATACCTTTATTACAACAGTTGTCGCACTGGAAGCTTCAAGTAAGTGATGCGAACCCCACACCGTAAAATACTTGATACACCGCCGTGACGGGAAATCCCCGGCAGTATTGTACCATCGAATGGCTCAGCGTGTCCTTTTCTGGCTCGCCCTCTCCACCTCACTCCTCTTCTCCTATCTCGACTTTCCTTTGGCGCTGCGTTTCTTTTCCTTCTTTCTTTCCCACCTTTCTTCGCTTTTCGCGCAGCTTCGGTTCCCATGCCATCTGCTCGCTGAGCACAGCTTCTTGCGTTGTCTTCCCTTCTCACCTCTCCCATCCGAGCGCAATCCACCCCCAATTTCCCCAATTGAGAGAGAGGGCCTCGGATACCCGCCTCCACGATAGCTACTCCATCTGTCATCGCAAAGGACTTTGAGTTTGGCTTGTGTGCTGCGTCATCGCGAGCTGTACAATTGACTCAGAGCAATTCCTTCAGAGCAATTCCTTCAAGCCCCGACAACTTCGATGTTTGACCGGGTCCTCTGAACCTTTCCTCGAACCCTCTCCGACAACCCGTTCCCCTTCCCCTCTGCAACGGCGTACAAGCGCCGTACTCTTGCGCGTGCCGAATAGTTCGTGCGCGTGAACCTCTGTCCTACCTGAAAGTCGTGATCAGCACTGGTCACCAGTACGACGCCCATTCTCAGCCTTCCTACCTAAAAGGCATCTTTTGACAACAGTACGTCCAGCGCTCACCTTACAATCTAACCCAAAGGTACCAGATGACAGACAGCAATGCTGATCTTGGCAATAGCTCAATGACGATGAACCCCTACCTCAGCTGGGCCATCCTGCTCGTCGTGGCAGGTGGTTTGGGCTGGTATTACACCAATGGCCAAATCCCCAAAGCCAAGACCGCAGTCCGGGCAACAGTGGAGAAGACGGAGGCCGTGGTAGCGCCCAAGAAGCAAAAGCGCAAGCCCAAGGCACCCGAACCAGCCGTCGCGAAGAAGCCCGAGGTGAAGACTGTGGTCTCTCCCCCGACTACCGAGGATGACCAGCCGGATGAGGATGTCGACCGCAAGGAGATGGCCCGCCGCCTCGCTGCCATCAAGAATGGCATTTCCCCGGTCGCTCCCCCCTACAAGAGCCAGAAGAAGAAGGCTAAGAAGGCCACCCAGCTGGAGGGCGGCTCTCACGCATCCTCGACCACCGGCGCTGATGCGGATGACGACCTCTCTCCTGCAGCCTCGCCCGAAGTCAGCGCAACCGTTCCCTCCGCTGGTTATGTTTCTGACATGCTTGAGGCGCCCGCTCCTGGTGCCTCGGTCCTTCGCGTGACTGGCAATATCGCGTCTGAGCCTAAGAAGCAGAAGGCTCAGAACTTCAAGCAGGTCGAGACCAAGAAGCAACGTCAGAACCGTCTGAAGAATGAGGCGCGTAAGCAGCAAGTCCAGGAGGCTGAAGAGGAGCGCCGTAAGTTGCTGGAGAAGCAGCTCCACACCGCGCGCGAGTCCGAGCGCCAAGAGGCCGCTCGTTCTAAGCCGCCTA
>JAXQJV010000321.1:0-23205 GCA_037042255.1 Penicillium sp. PG106-07D
TAACTGAACCATCATTCTATCTGTAACTATCATTACTCTATTAGTATCTGCCATTTTTTCTAAATAGCTTACTGAACATCACCAGACTCAGGGCGGGGACTCGCCACAAGTTCGTGCTTGTCATGCGACAGCAGCTGTCGCCCCTCCTCGTAGTGACGTAGCCCGCACGGTCCTGTCGGTACTACGGGACGTTGGCGATGGGTGAGGGATCGTGGAGATTTTGATAATGTCATGACTGGATGGCGTCCTGGCTCACGATAATTCCTGATTTGAGACAATTGCGAGGTGACTTCGGGCTAAGCGAGGCATTCTCCGTCTCTATATCCAATACAACTGACGATGACCTCTGTGGCAGTCTGGCAGCTACAAATCTTATGTCTCCCTCGGAGATGAAACGAGCATATCCGGGTCTCTCGGGCAGGAGCCCACGGTTGAGTCTGATGAACAGGGTCAAGGCTACCTTACTGGACGGGCTCGGCTCCATCAACTAGATCGTTAGCCAGACCAGTGACACCTCCACTCAAAACTAATCACCAACCCTCCGTAGTATGTCCCATCGGACCCTCGACCTTCTCCTCAAAACTAGAACTGGAACTGGTGGATCGCATGCCAGCAACCATCGCTTGCCCTGCCTGCCCTATAGCACGGCGCATTGCCCTGGACTGGGCCCACCGGCACGACGGAGGACTCCGTTTACTCTGGAGTAGACAGTTGTACTGGACAGGCCTTGTGGCTTCGGCACAAACGGGCTAGGCATGGGTATTCGGGGCTGCGGGCAGTGCGGGCAGTGCGGGCACTGTGCACACGACGTAATGTAGTCAGCCGAGCCGTGGGCCTCGAGACTCGGCAACTGGCATGGGAATGTCAATGCAGTGATGTGATGCACTTGCTCGTCGACTCCTCCGTAAGGATGTACATGTAGTACCTAATGTATGTTCAAATGCAGTACTGTATGCTGAGATGCTCGCCTTGCCGGTCCGAGAGAAGCGAGAAACGCCCCCGTCAAGGGTGGGAATGCGCATGGAACCGGCATTGGCATGTACGTTTACTTGGACTCGGGCGACTCGCGCGCCTCGCGAGAATCAGCAGCCAACTACTGCAAGACCAAGTCCAGGGCTCAAGGCTAAGACGACGGGAAGAGGAATGGCGACTGGGCCAGACGCAAGGGCGAGGGCGGGTACATCGTACGGCATGCTGCACTGCGGCGCCTCCGGATCAGACACGTGGTGGTGAAATTAACCTCGCGTTTAGTTCTGTCTTGTGGTCAGACTCCAGTGGTCACTGATGAGTATGGTGTCTTGGTAGACCAGGTGGATTTCTATTGTACTCTAGGTGTATATGGTGACTTCGCTAGGTCTATGATTGCAATGCCGAATGAAATACGCAAAGCTATGTCCCGTCCACGAGCGTGCAGCAATCGGGAGCAGGCATAGATATTGCATGATATGCAGTCCCAACATCGAGATTCGAGGCCCAGAGCAAGAGCTTCACACTTAGGTACCGCCAGTCTGCTACTCTACACAAACCCTAATCAACATCCACAGCCTATCAGCTAAACGCCAAATATTGCGATCCTCGGAAGCGATGATTGGGACTACCCGTCGGAGAGATGGTTGGGAATGTAGCGAAAAATGCCAAAGCGAAACGCTGATCTCCGCGGGGCTTATTGGCTGAGCCTCCGAGCTTGGGATCCAATATTAATCTAAGTCCTGTGGAAGCGGTATTGACAATTAAATTATACCGAGAGTGATACTGGGTGAGAGGATTTTATACATGCTATGCCGCTGGTTTCTTCTCTCCACATTATTGGCTTGTTACTTTGTTAACTCTGTGTGGGATCGCCCTTTCTTCCTTGCAAATCTCTTAATTCATCCTCTGCCGTACACGTTGGACCAGGCGCTAAATTATCATAGGTTCGGCGATCTGCCAATCTTCGCGACGATCCAAATAAGACAATCCATCGTTCAGCGCGTCTATCAATGTGGCAGTCGCTCTGAGGCTGGCATTTGAATAAGCTATGCCGCGCCCAACGCCTCATACCTATATCTTATTGAAGACCAAGAAGATAAGTGCGCGACCAGGCAAGTCTAGAGAATGATATCCTGTCAATTTGCCTACGGACATCGTCAAGACCATTAAATGGACAACGAGCATACACAGTCCAAAAGAACACCTTCATCAATGGCCGACTTATAAGGCATGAGACAACTCGTATGGCCTTCTCATAGTTTATGCACAACTTGATTGAATTAAACGAGCGTCTACAGGACCCAATTTCCGCAGGAAAAATCAAGCGGGCTTTTGGCTAGTAGCGAGTAAACTTACTGGCTCGTTTTCGCAAGGCAGCCTCGAGAGTGGACCACTACCCACACCCAGTTTCAAGGAATCGAGCAACCAAAGCCCACACTTGGTACTCTGCGGGGCCTTGACTGGAGTATCCAACATTCAAGTCTGATGGGTTGAATGGAACTCATTCCATTGGAGATTGAGGTCCGCTTTATGGTATCCAATCTCAGTGCACAAGACTTAGTCCAGTACCGAGTCAGCGCGATTTAACGACGATTGTGTCTCACGAGTCGCATCATGTATATTCGCTACCGTAACTCTTTATGAGGGGCAAGTGGGGTTATGGGCTCAGTGCCTGAAGGTGGGGTAGGGATAACCCGACTTACAGGAGGAGTCTTTCCACTACAGACCTAACATAACAAACAGCCCTGCCCGGGCTAGCCATACAGTAGTACCTACGCATGGATCCAGGTTCTTAGCCTCTTACACATATACAATTCTATCTACAAACAGGCACACGCATCTTCCCACAGCCACCAGCACCGAGTCATTCATCCCGACCACCTTCCACCTGACGTTGAAGTATTGACTCGCCGTGCCCATAGCCTCGGAGATGCCCTACTCAACCCCGGCCTTAGACTCCAGTAGTGCAGTTCTGACATCATCCTCGCAGCGCGTAGCCCCAGCCTGTCTGTCCGAGTTTGTCGACCTGCATTGGCGTTGCTTGGAGGGGGGCCCAGGGCCCCTATGGGCCAGAAGTGCCAAGCTAAGACTATCCCCGCTGACCATCGAGGTTGTGTGCGCCGTGCGCCGGGATTCGAGGGACGGGGGTGCGCGGGGTTGGCTATGGAAGGTTCGGGGTTTGGGGTTTGGGGTTGTGGTTTGTGTGGGTGGTGCTAATGATGATGATGCATGGAGGGGCGGGGAAATATAAGCGCTGAGGTTATTTAGGTACTCACGAAGTATTTGAGTGATTTGAGTGTGCCTGCTCGAGGCACTTCCACCTGCACCTGGTCAAGGAAGGACGCGATGGTGTGGGGCTGTTCCAGTTAGAATATATTGACGCTGGGGAGTTGGGGTTGGAGGTGGAAGACATGTCCACCTATACTATTGACGAGATGGACAAGATAGAGGGCAAGCATACCATCCTACCGACCAGGAAGAGCATTAACAAAGTGAACAGACAAATATTTAGCTCGTAGTATTTTAGCCGAGAAGGCACTATGTTCTATTTTCATGTATGCATCTGAGAAGGCCACTGCCCATTCAAGTGTCCTGCATTGAGATGCAGACTCGTAGGCGATGCCCCATAATGCTCATTCAAAGCGAATCTCCCACGCTAAGGTATATATTGCTCTTATACTTCGACAAGGCTGCGAGACCGAGGGCTATAGAATGTCACATCACAGATACAAAGTGATCGAGAGTTGATGGACTGGGCTGGTGGGGGCCATCCGTGTGATAGGTAGCTGTTCCCTCGTCCCGGAGTTTGAGTAGGGAGGGTGTAGAGCTGGTGATTGATGTTGGGCGAGGCTACTCGCACGACAGCTCATGCTTTACCATGTTGAGAAATGCCAAGAAAAGATACCTACCAGAATCTATGATACTCCTAAACATCAATGCCTCATTCTTTATATGAGAAGTTCACCCTAGTTTCTTCTAGTCTTTTCACTGTTGCTAAGTTACCTTATGTATGTTCTGCTGATTACTACCAAAAGTAAGTTACACTTGATAACAATGAAGAGAATCAGGAGGTATGGATCAAGTTCAGAAAGATGGTTACAAAACGGTCTAGAGAGTCACGGAAACCTCTTTCGAGGATTATGTACTTGAGGTATCGTTTCCTGACATTTCTCAGAACGGTGAATCGCGTCGTGCGAGTAGCTCCACCTTTCATGTATGGAGTCTGAAGTGGTGATATGATATACCCGGTGCTAGACAAGACACACAACATCTCTCACTCTCACTCATTTACTCTCTCTCTCTCTCTCTCTCTCTCTCTCTCTCTCTCTCTCTCTCTCTCTCTCTCTCTCTCTCTCTCTCTCTCAGGGTGTGCATAGATCAGCTCTAAACATCAGAAGGAAGATGGATAGCCAATGTTGAAAGAAGACAAGACACAATCCGGATTCTTGAGGTTCAAAGCTGGGTCCATGTTGACCCAATTATCATGGACGCCGCGATGGTAAAATAAACTTGTTGTGTGGCTCTCACTTGTATAAAGCGATGCAAAGGACTCATCGTAGCTGACTTGGCGAGGCTTTCCCCCAGCTCGTTATCTTAACCTCAACCTGCCGATTGCTACCCACTTCCGAGGACACAATTTTATACTCCAGCATACTGCAAAGCGCTGCAATTAAGATTCAAAGACTGTTTTACATTGGTCCGTCTATGATGCGAAACATGACCAGAGATCTCTCCAAGTGCAACCCATGCACCTCCTACCTCCAACCTCAGAAAGACCCTCTCGCAATCCCAGGACACACGAGAACACCACAGCCTCGAATGTAAAACTTGAAAGCGAAGACCCTACCAATCCATGAGCAAGACACATAAGACCGCGGACCAAGACGCATAACCGGAGAGATGCAGGCATCAGATGTTGGCAGAGACGGAGAAAGATACGGAAGAAGATCAGTGGGAGAAGGATAAAGAGACGGAGAAAGGAAACCATTAACAAAAAACAAGCAATGTGAATCTATACAGGTCATGCGGGAATCTCCATGGCGCCAAACAAATGCCGCCTACTCCAGCAACCCGTATTCAAGTGGGATGTACCGAGGGAGATGGAGTGACGTGCCATGTCAATCCAGACATTGGGGGGAGAGGGAGAGAAAAACTACTAAAACAGGGAGGTAGAAGAGGTGATTAACTCGAGAGAACCCGGGGGGATGAATGCACCAAACCCCGAGAAAATTTTGAGGAGGGAATCTCAGACGGAAAGAGGAAGGTAAAGGTCAGGAGTTTAGAAAGGAGGAGGCATCATGTTGGGGTCGGCCTTCTCCTGCTGCTCCATCAGCTCCTCACCGGCGATCTCGAGAGAGACGGCGAGGCCGACCTTGGCCGTTTGCTATTAGAAAAAGAGTCAGCATCGAGGAACAGTGAGATTGGAGGGAAAGCTGAAAAAAGTCATGATCATACCTTGGCCTGGTCAATCTCACCAGCAAAAGTCAGAGAAATGGGCATGGCGATGCGTTTCTCCAACAGACAGCTGACCTTGCCGGCGCTATCAACCTGGGCGCGGAAGGAAGAAGCACGGAAGTCGTACTTGGCACCAATGGCAGTGGTACCCTCCCGGCTGGGACCACCCATCATCAAAGCGGCAGCGTTGGGAGCGAACTGAAGGTTCATGTCAACACCGGCCTCAACACGCTCAGACAGCTTGCGCCAGTAGGTAGCGGCGAAGGTACCCTGGGCCTGCAGCTGGGCGGTACCAATCCAGTCCTCTCCCTTGTACTTGGCGCAGTAGGACAGAGCAGTTTCGGGACGAGTGTTGAGACCCTGGCGCTGCCAGATAGCCTCGAAACCGAGGGCCAGGCTGGGGGTGACGGACTGGAGGTAGCTACCGACGAAGATACCGGTGAGGCCGCCCTCGAGGAAGGACGGGTTGAAGGCCTTGAGGGAGGCGGAGAAGTCC
This sequence comes from Penicillium sp. PG106-07D, assembly GCA_037042255.1. NCBI lineage: Eukaryota > Fungi > Ascomycota > Eurotiomycetes > Eurotiales > Aspergillaceae > Penicillium > Penicillium sp. PG106-07D. The sequence continues at coordinate 5,921 of JAXQJV010000321.1, forward strand.
TTGCCGGTGTAGTCGTTGTCGATCTGCATGAGACCCTGGGTGGCACCGGGCATGATCTGAGCGTTGGTCTTGGTGACGAGGGCCTGGTTCCAGCGCCAGTTGTAGACGGCGGAGAGAGTACCGTCACTGCCGAGGTTGCCTTGCATGAAGACCTGCGAAGGGAAAACGAGGCATATCAGTCATTGAACTCTGAGAGAGCATAATGGTTTTATGTAAGTGAGGAAAATGAAGCTTTCTTACCTTGGGGCTGCCGTACATAGACGAGAAAGCGTACGGAGGCAGGTTGCCGGACGAGCCCATTGAGAAGGCATGGGACACGCGGAACAGAGGAGACATGCCAAAGACCTTGGTCAGGTCTGCCCGAAGGCCTGTGAACATAAAGTTGGACAGCAAAACCTCCTTCTGGACCTCGCGCGCGATGTTATCCACTGTACCGGGATTCGGCAAGTTGAGCATCGCCCGGCGCTCGGAGAACGAGGTGTAAAGATCGTTCACGATCGCCATGGCGGGATTGTCCGTCAGCATGGACAGAGATGATGTAAGGTCGGCCATTTTGAAGGATAGGAGAGTTGGATTATAGAAGGAGTCGTCACGCGATGCCGGTCAACGGGGGTCTTCGGTTTGCGAGGAAGGATAACAATGGGTGGAGAGGGAAGAGGGTAGCGACCAGCCCGGGATATCTGGGACGAGTAAACGTCTCGGATCACGTAGACTTGTGCAGAAAGGGCTGAATCTGGATTCCGCTCGGGGGAGTCGGGGGAGTCGAGGGAGGATGATGTCTCAAGGTCTTGAGAGTAGCGGAGCTGGAAGACTTTCCAGTTTGAAAAATGCCAGTTGCGCGGCGTCTTTGGTCGCTGCCGTCCGCCGGGGCCGGGCCTTAGGTAAGCGCACCGGGGGTTCTCGGGCCTGCAAGAATTGAATCTTCCAAAGAAAATAGAAAAGTCGGGGAGTATCGTTGAAGAAAAACAAAAGATTTAGCCTCGCCTGGAAGGAGCCAGACTCTCTACTATCAGCAAGCTGTGGCGTCTGACTCGTGGGACTCGTGCTGTGATTCTGCTTAGGACTGGATAGATCCAGGCTGGCTTCCATTTGAGGTGAGGATCCACCCGATATCTACACCCGCCGTTATCGCGTATACCGCCTACCACCGGGGTGCTCTTCCTTCGTTTCTTCATCGTTCTTTCCATCAAAGACTTCGCCATCTGGCGTAGGCGGTTGGACAGTTTCTTTCAAACTTCATTCTCAGCTGCCGCAGAGCGCAGCATCGCAATTGCCTGAGAGTTATTGCCGGAGGCGGACCCTCGTCGTTGTTTCTTGGTCGCCCCGCCATCATGGATACCTTGCTGTAAGTCAGCTTTCTCCTTCGCCTGATACTTGTTGTACACTCGGCGCTCGCTGTGGTTAGGGAAGAATTGCATATTTGCCTTCATGGATGATATGTTAGGAGGCCGAGCTTGCCGGGAAGATGGTGTTGCTCCCTAGATTCAAAACTGACGTCAGTCTAGTACGGCAGAGATCGTGGCCAACTCGCCGCAATTCCGGCGGAAATCCTCAATTTTCGTCGATGCGATTCACGATTTGCCGGAAAAGGCAGATCTGGCCCCCGCTCAGCTGTACAGCACGGAATCCGGTCGGCTTTTCCACTCGGGTCGCATCGTGATCATCACTGTGGGATTGCCCGCAAGAGGCAAGACGTAGGCCAGACCAGATCTGCATGTAACGGTCTTCGACATGCTGATATGGTTTAATGTTAGACACATGTCCGTCGCCTTGGCTCGTTACTTGCGATGGTACGTCTCTTCAGAAAACTGGACAGCTTAGTTCCTTCATGCTTCGTTCGAAGTTTGGAGCTAACAGTGGGGACAGGCTCGGAGTCAAAACCAGAATTTTCCACCTCGGAGACTATCGACGGGCTACTATTCCCTTTGGCGAGGATATGCCCGATGACTATTTCTTCGTGAATGGTGAGTGGCTATAGCAATGCATGCTCGCGAGATCGCCGGTTCTAATACAGTGAATAGCGTCGGCATCGTCTGTTCTGCTCCGCCAGAAGATTGTGCGCAAGTGCCGCGAGGACATCTACCACTTTTTGAATCACGAAAACGGCCAGATCGCAATTTATGATGCAGTTAACCCCCTGGCTTCGGGTCGGCGCTCTCTTGCGAAAGAGTTTGCAAAGCATGATATCGAGGTATGCTGGCCCAGGGAAATCATGACAAAGCCAGAAGCTTATGGTATAAATCCATAGACGCTCTTCATTGAATCTTGGTGCGATGATGAACGGATCATCGAGGAGAACGTTCGTCGAGTCAAGATCTCATCCCCCGATGTGAGTGTTCCAGTGCCAAATGACTAGAATGACCCCGCTCATTCTTTCGACAGTACATCGGATGGAAACCTGAGGATGCCGTCAAGCATTATTTGACCCGCATCTCTTCGCGCATTCCCCAATTCCAGACCATGGAAGAGAAGGACCTGAACTATATCAAGGTTTGTCGCAAGCGGCTGTCCAACGATATCACATACTAACCTACCAACAGATGATCAATGCCGGCGAGCGGCTTATCGTGAACAACCGCAGCTTCGGCTATCTCTCTAATCGGATCGTTTTCTATCTCTTGAACCTCCACATCAAATCTAGACGAACCTACTTTGTGCGGGTAAGCATTGCCTCCACTCATGCTATCATGGTTTGTCTCAGACTGACCATCACTTTAGGCGGGCGTATCGAAAGACCTCACTTACAAGTCTGATTCTGGCCTTTCTGAAAAGGGCGATGATTACGCCAGGAAGATGACAGATCGCTTGCTTGCCCACCGAGAATCCGAGAAGCAGGACATGATCGCACGTGGTGACACGGGCTATGAACTCCGGCCACTGAAGGTTTGGACGTCTACTAGACGTCGGACGGTGGAGACAGCAAAGTATCTCTACGACAAAGGCTACAAGGTCCGACAGCGCTCTCAAATGAGTCAACTCAATCCCGGTGTCTGTGAGAAGATGTCGGAGAGACGCATCCGTGCAGAATGGCCGGACGAGGTCGCAAAGCATGAGCTTGATCCCTACCATCATCGCTACCCTCGAGCCGAGGTGAGTTTTCTCAGCTTTCCTGATCAGAGCGAGGCTCACATCATGACAGTCCTATCACGACCTCGCTGTCCGTCTTGAACCTGTGATTCTGGAACTAGAGCGGGAGCAGAATGACCTGCTGATTATTGCCCACGAAAGCGTCTTGAGAGTCTTGTATGGCTATCTCATGGCTTGTAACGCCGCCGATATCCCTTTCTTGGAGTTCCCGCGCGATGAGATTATCGAGGTACGTGCGGATCTTTATCATTGCGACTATATTTCATGCCAACTGGTTTCTTTTAGATCATTCCCGAGAGCTACCAAAATGAAGCACGCAGAATCCACATTCCTGATCTGCCAGCAGAGATCATTCCTGCCTCGCCCGAGGATATCAAGATCCCCGTGCCTCCCAGCGGGTTCGTTTCTCCAATCCAAGGATTAGGCACTCCAATGGACGGAGCTGGGACTCCTCAAAGCGGATTTAGGACCCCAAGTGGACTTCGCACTCCTCGCGAGCCTGAGAGAATCTCCCAGCAACACGTCGAGGACGTTGTCTAACCCTGACCGACGCGAAGCTTTTCTGGCTTGAACCGGCAGGACCTCATTTCCGGGGCCTTCTTTTGGCAGCAAATGCATTGCTTATTCCATTCAACACATGTATCACCCGCAAACCACTAGCCTCCATGTAGCGTTGAGACAAATACAATGTTATCCCCCGGTTGAAGTTCATATCTCTCCTCGCCTTCGAGTTCCCAGTCGGCATCGTTGATCAGGACGAGGATACCTGGTCGTCTGCAGCCTTTGTAAGCCTTGTATTCCAGTCGAGAGTTTGAATTTCACCTACACGTTGTCCTCCATGATAAACATTTCCTTCCGTTGGTCCTGCATTAGGTTATCGACCAGGTATGGGAGCAGATATGCGATGTTGGTCGGGTTGCCATCCTCCATGCGAGCAGGTAATGAGACCTTGTGCTTCCTCTCATTGCCAAATAGTAACTCAAGTCCGCCGCTATAAAATTTGTGTTAGAGATCGCTGGACCAAAGCGCATGTGGAACTGGAGGAATCGTACGTGAATTCGACCGTGATAGAGACGGAAGGGCCAGCAGGCTCCTTGGAAGAATCGGACATGATTGCTCAAATGTAAAAACGGATCTCTGGTGTTCACAGAATCTCCGACACCACCGTCAGTAGCTCTTGGCTAGAATGTTGGAGGGGGAGAAGTTGACGATGGCGGTGGGGAGGGGCTGGGCAGAATCAGTCTTATCGATAAGCCTTCCACAATTCTCTGCGACAGCTCTTTTCTCCGTCATTGCTATCTTTGGCGCCGACACGACGGGGACGTCTTAGCGCAAACTGTTGCAAGTATGGCGTCTGTTACGACTGACTATATTAGCGTGGGAGGAAACCGGCACCCCGGTGCTGCGGACTGGGATGTCCAGTCGGGCGTGCTCGCCTTTGGTGCGGACAACAATGTCGCCTTGTGGGAGCCTCTAGTATGTCCATTAAGTTTTGAAGAGATTGATCTCCGCGACTGACGATTTCCTGATAGGATGACTCCCATAGAGGTGTGTATGCCCTGCTCGTGGGCCATTCCGACAAAGTCAGCGTCGCCAGATTTTACACCTGCCCCGCCTCGGCGACGAAGCTACTCCTCACCGGCTCCGTCGATCGTACAATCAAAGTGTGGAAGCAGGAAGAGGGCGAATCGCGCAACTTCAAGCAGGTCGCGTCCCTGGAGGGCCATGAAGGAACGGTGAATGCGATTGCTGTGGCCGACGGAACAGACATCATTGCGACTGGAGCTGCAGATGGAACAGTCCGGATTTGGAGAATCACCGCGCAAGACGAATTGCAGTGCGAATTGGTGGAAACGATTACTATGAAACCTCGCTTCTTCCCGCTTACACTGGCTTTGCGGGTACTCGAGGCCGGCAATGGCAAGCCCTTGGTGCTTGCCGTAGCAGGGACTACCACGAGTGTGCATATTTATGCTGCAGAATCATCTGTGGACAAGCCGAATTTCCAGCGCCGGGCTGTGCTTTCGGGTCATGAAGCGTGGGTTCGTTCACTTTCCTTCACGGAGGATAGGCAGGGGAAAACAAAAGATCTTTTGCTCGCCTCGGCTAGTCAAGACAAGTATATTCGCCTATGGCGACTATGCCAGGGCGAAGCACAAGTCTCTGCCGTGGTTGATGAAGATGATCCTCTATTGGGCGGTATGGAACCTACCCTCTCAAACAAAGCACACGAATTTGATGCTGCCGGCTCAAAGTACTCGATCACTTTCGAGGCCCTGCTTTTCGGAAATGAAGACTGGATCTACACAACAGCATGGAACCCCGACCCGGCACGATCACAGCTCTTGACGGCTTCGGCCGATAACACAATTACGATCTGGGAACAGGACCCAGCATCTGGTGTCTGGATGTCCGGAGAGAGAATGGGGGAGATTAGTACTCAAAAAGGCTCGACTACTGCGACCGGCAGTGCCGGTGGCTTCTGGATTGGACTATGGTCGCCAGACGGCAAGCAAGTTGTCAGCCTTGGCCGCACCGGTAGCTGGAGAGTCTGGCAGCATGACCCGGAAGCAGATGTATGGGTTCAGAAATTCGGCATTTCGGGCCATGTGCGGTCAGCGAACGGCGTGCAATGGGAACCCAGCGGTGGATATCTGCTTTCGACGAGCGCTGATCAAACTACACGTCTTCATGCTCAATGGCTGCGAGAGAACAAGCAGTCATGGCATGAGTTTTCCCGCCCTCAGATCCATGGATACGACTTGAACTGTATTGATACCTTGGGGCCTGCACAGTTTGTATCTGGTGCAGATGAGAAGCTTCTGAGGGTCTTCAACGAGCCCAAGCAGATTGCAGAGCTCCTCGAGAAGATGACTGGATTCCGACAAGAGATTGAGGGTGATATGCCAGACACAGCTGAGATCCCAGTGTTGGGTCTTTCGAATAAAGCTCAAGGGGACGAAGCCCCAGTCGATGAAAATGGTGACACCAGCGGGGTGGCGCCGTCTGCCCCTGCTACTTCCTTCAGCGCCGACTGCCCACCACTTGAGGACCAACTATCTCGATACACCCTGTGGCCGGAGCATGAGAAGCTGTACGGCCACGGCTACGAGATTTCCGCCGTCGCGGTGAGCCACGACCGCACACTTATCGCCACTGCCTGCAAGGCCAGCTCTGTCGACCACGCAGTGATCCGTCTGTATGATACATCAGACTGGCATGAGATCAAGCCCTCACTCACAGCACACTCCCTAACCATCACCGACCTGTCCTTCTCCGACGACGACAAGTTCCTCCTAAGTGTGGGTCGAGACCGGCAATGGGCCGTCTTCGCTCGAAGCGAACAAGATCCAACCACTTTCACCAGTTGGGCCACAAATCCCAAGGGCCACTCTCGAATGATTCTAGGCGCAGCTTGGGCCCCAACGACAACGGAACGCATCTTCGCCACAGCCGGACGTGACAAGTCGGTCAAGATCTGGCAGAAGACCGAGGATGCATTTGCCTGCAAGACCACCATTGCCTTGACATCTGCTGTGTCGGCGGTTGCGTTGTTGCCCACGCCATATAAAAAGAACTTCATCCTGGCTGCGGGCGAAGATAGTGGTGCCGTATCTATTCACAGAATTGATACTGAGAGCCTCGAGGCGCAGCATATCGTTACTATCGACCCGCTTATTGCCCCGTCGAAGACGATCACGCAATTAGCGTGGAGACCTGTGCCCGCCGCCGATGTGGATGGCAGGACACACTTTGAACTGGCAGTGGCTAGCGAGGATACGTCTACCCGCATATATGCCATCTCCAACGTACTTTCATGACTTCAATGTATATAGATGGATACAGTGCTTCGCCACAAGCTTGGCCAAAGGATAAATCCATGTTCATCACACAATTTTATCCTGGTGAATAAAATCCGCCTGTGCTTATGGTATACTTCTATCAGTATTGAAGAACTCGACCGCGTTGCTTCGCTGCCTTGGGGGGGAGGTGTGGCGGGGCGTTCGATTAGGTCCTTTTACGAGAGAGTTCAAAGGTTGCAGACTCGTGGTCCTGAGCTATCGACAGCGGCTAGCAATCATGCTCTCGGATGAGTATCGCTCAGGGCCAGTAGACCGGCCCTTTGAATAATCCATTATTAGCTCGAGAGGCGAGCTCGCAGTTCCTTACTGGGATGAGGAGATTTGGGGAGACTAGCAAGTGTGAACACTAGCTACTGACTGCTCGATTGGGCTACTCGCGAGGAATTTGTAGAGACTTGAGTGTTGGAATTTGAACACGTCCATTTCGCGTTTTCTTGGTTTACCGCCCTTTTGAAGGATTCAGATGTATTATCTGTTCAAGCTTGATGTTGTCCAGCGGCTTTCAAGACTCAGAGGTAACCCGGTCCTCAATCCCTACTGTACGATACCGATTATCATAGGCAACCAGCCGCAACAGTCCTCATGATCGTTTGCTAGGTGTTTCCGCCCGAAGTTTACCATTCGATTAACCATTATTTATTTTCAGGAGTACTGTAAACGAGTAAGATTTGAACAGATTCAACCTGCTCATTTGGGCTGCTTCACGCCTCGATAAAGGGCTACACACGCCTCTTCTTGCCTGCATTCGTCAGATCTCGAACCAGGATCGACGCTTTTGATCACCAGCAACCTGCTCTTTTGATAGTATTGCTTCCCAGACACCTGGGCTATACCCGGTCTTTGACGGGATTAACAGGGGTAAGTCCAGCAACATGGCTATGCCTCGATTGAGTGACTCGATAATACTAAAACCCTCGTTTGTGACGAGTTTCCCCATCATGTGACCTCGCTGATCAGCCATCCCTTGTTCTTTCGATAGCCTTGACCCAGGAAACGAGACTGGCTCATAAAGCGATATCCCATATGAATATCAGAGTGGAAGCAGCGACGAAGACCCGATTGAACTTGACATATACCGCAACGATAAAGCATGCCATGACGATGAAGGATCCCCACGAATCGGCGAAGTCGAGGAACTGCCCATTGCCGGGGCTTTTAGCTACAACACAGACCCCAACGGGATCATGCGTGTACTGGGGCCAGGAGAACCATAGGCCTCCTGCGTTGTGCGTTGTGCCTGCTGCCACCTGAGAAGATAGTTTGCTTGGATGAGGTACAGATGCTCATCTCAAAGCTGCACGGTGAAGAGCTTCTGGAAGCTGTCAGAGACTCTCTGAAATTCTTCTTCAACGAATACGTGGAGGGAGCATCTCCCCACTGGGATGTTTTTCAGTGGAAGATAAAGAGGCTTTAAGGCTTCGGGATATTGAGCTCGAGAGTCCTATGTAGATCATCCACAGTCATCTTGAAGTGTACTCTGCACTTGCAGAGTTGCAGAAGGATGGCTACTTGGGCTTGAGGTCCTGTTTATGCGACGCCCTCATGTGCTGGAGCGCAGAGACTGGGGTGGAGATATTGCGGAAGCACATTTCCAAGTTACCAGCCGATGCACCGCTACGCTTCGAAAGCCGTGCGCGTATGGAATTGGATAAACTGCCGGAGTTGAGCAGACTTAGGGAGGGGTTTCTCGCCGTTGGAGAGACCCAGTCGTTTCAATTCTATGTTTGAGATCTCTTCCACTGAGCAAGGATCGACATATGTACAGATCAGGTGAACGATTGGCGGTCACCCCGCTCAAGACGGAGTATAATTTCAAGTTGAACCAATGAATTACTCGCACACAAAGTGCTTACCAAGACATACGTTTTTGCTATTCCAGTCAGATGCCCTCGAAGCCGCCCTCTGATACTAATTCTTCTTGGCGTGGCTGCAACTGCTTCCTAGGATAGTAGGTGGCGCGTACTTGAACACCTCATCTGGTCAGTGCAGAGTCACCAGAGTCTGTAGATCGGGACAAACAAACATGAATGACGTATGTTTAATTTTTTTTATCTCATTCATCTGAATTAAAATTTCACTATCTAGTGTCCTTGCTCTCTCTTCTAATGTTCCGTGAAGCCAACCGTCAAAACTGCGGAAGCTGGTCTTCACTCCTCTATCCCATCTCCTGTTTCCTTAGATCGGGTTCTGTCCATCATGTCAAATAGCGATGCACCAGCCTCTCTCCCCGTCAATATGGACCATGGCGACAATAGGAACGGCACAACCTCCTCATTCGCACACGCCAAAGAGCAGGACTTTATCGAGTCATTCTCTCGGCGGCCAAGCTTCATGGATCATCTAGCGGACTCGAGAGAGTCGCAGTTCCACGTGCAGGACAGAAGTGAACTGGAGCGTTACTTTGTATGTAGCACCCAACAAATCCTTCGAGAAGAATCTAGGATGTAACATCTGGATCATTAGCATGGACCCCGTAATATGACCAGACATTCGAAATGGCCCACAGTCATGAGAGTTCAAGGCAGTGTAATGCCTCAAATGATTCTACCATTGTTGCTCGTTGGAGGCTGGGCCACCGCTATTACATGCTTCTCTCACTTCAAACATAACCGTATGTCCGGCTTCTTTTGGAGCTTAGACGGACTCAGGCTGACTAAACTGGGGATAGTCGGTATTAACAATATTCTTCTCACCGTGCTGGGCTTTGTCGTGGGATTATCATTGTCATTTCGTGGCTCGACGGCATATGAAAGGTACAGTTCCGGACCAAAATCGTTCTTTGTTGAATCTGACACGATATGGATGGATAGATGGGCGGATGGACGCAAGTACTGGGCTGCGCTCATTCAGACCTCGCGGAATCTGGCTCGCATCATCTGGGTACATATCGGCGAACGAGAAGCAGAGGAGATGGGCAAGGTGGACCTTCTGAGAAAGCTGTACATCCACAAGCTCCTCTTAAGCTCATCACCCTCGCATTAATCACTGACCAGCCTACCACAGATCAGCCATGAACCTCATTCTCGCCTTCGCCGTCGCATTAAAACACAAACTCCGCTTTGAACCCGATGTCGCCTATGAAGACCTGGCAGGTCTCATCGGCCATCTAGACACATTTGCGCTTGAGGCACACGATCGCACCGTTGTATGCCCGCCTCCCAAGACGCCATGGAAATCCGTGGGAGAGTACCTTGGTTTCTCATTTGCCAAGTCCAACCCCCGCAAGTTGGTCAAGCGGTCCAAGAAGCCATTGGGGCATCTTCCACTCGAGATTCTCGTTCATTTGTCTGCTTATATTGAGTCATGCGTACAGAATGGCACGCTCTCGGTGGCTCAATATCAGGGCCATGTCAGTAAGTTGGGAAGGTTCACATCGACGCTGAATTCCCATTACTTATCTCATCGCTTGTAGTGAATTTGCTGGTCTCGCTCAATGAGATCTTAAGCGGAACGGAGCGAGTGCTGGATACTCCCCTGCCCGCGGCTTATAGCATTGCCATAACGCAGATTTCGTGGGTTTATGTGATGTTACTCCCATTCCAATTGTATAACTTCTTGCATTGGACTACAATCCCTGCCTCTATCGGTACGCCGTCTCGCCTACTCACTCCTCCCTACCATACTTTACACAGGTAACTATCACTGACAAAATCCTTCTCAACCTAGTTGCGGCATACATCATCATCGGTCTCCTTTTCATCGGCAGTGAAGTCGAGAATCCATTCGGCGAGGACGTCAACGACCTGCCGCTCACAACTTACTGTCGCCAAATTGCGAAAGAGCTTGATATCATCACTGCAACTCCGCCTCCAAATGTGGACGACTTCATGAGCCGCCCAGAGAATTTAGTACTATTCCCGCTCAGCCAGGATGGGTATCCTGCATGGAAGAACAGGAGTAAGGCGGATATCCGGGCTGCCTTGCGTGCCAAGTTCGTTACGAGCCCGGGCGCTGTCGACGAGTCGAATAGTTCTACTTTCAGAATGAGTTTCTCTACGCGGAAGACAATGGAGTCGGTGTGAGGTTTTCAGTTGGGTTTAATCGAAGGTAGGTAGCATGAAAAACTACTAAACGGTTTGATCTTTACTGTTGGCATTATCTGCAATCTGCAAATGATGCAATTAGAGACAGTTTATCGACTTTGGCACCTTTCATAGAAATTCTGCATGAACGAAATGAGACTGGAATCTTCCTAGAGCTGCAGGAGGATGGCCAGTAAACTCTACACATAATCTACTTTAACCCTCTGGAGCAATTTGAAGAAACTCCCGTGCCTGCGTTTCGATCTGTGATCTCTCTTTTGCAGGCAGTTTCTCGACCTCCTCCTGCAAAATGTCGATAATTGTTTTGGCCTCAAAACATCGAAGCGCATCGGCTAGAACCAGCCTCAAGCCGTGCACATCATTTGCCAACATGCAGCAGAGGGCCATATTGATGTCCTCCGAGCGGTAACCCTCAAAAAGTTGGTCAACGGAGACTTCGAATAACCCTGGCACGTCAACTGCCCTAATAAAGCCATTGATTCTTTCCACGGTCAGTTCGAGTTGGTCCATCGAGCCGGGGGCCCATAACCAGCTGTCCAATGCCCTCCAGGTGATTTCGATAAGCCATGCGGCTCTCAACCCATCAATAATTTTTAGTATGGCGTTACGGTGGCGTTTCCCGCACGAGATGGTGCTGCCAGCTTTGTCCTTCTGGCGATCCAGTTTTATCAAGTCTTTGGAGCGCGACAGGTCCATAATTTCCTTGCCGCCGTTCTTGTCGGCTATCTCGTCTTCAGTATCTTCAAGAACATCCGCGGATGTCGCGTCGCTGGAGTATAAGGGAGTCGCATTATACTCTTTGCCATATGTGACAAATCTAGCGGTGGAGCCGGGAAGCTTGACTCTCAGCCGCTGCCTTTTGCTCAAACTTGTATGCCGAAGAGGAAAGTGTATCACGTCTGTACTTTGAGGGGGACGAAGATGTGATAGAAGACTGGGGTATTCTGCGGGTGGTGTTGGGACATTGTGGACAGACGTCTTCTTATAAGAATTGTCAATTGAAATGGTGGTTTTGGCGCTGTGGAAACTCGCTTCTGTCCAAGCATCATCTTGTTCATCATCACTGGACTCATTCAATTGACCGATTAGTGCGGATATATCTGGCCTTAGAGAACCTGCTGCCCAGAGAACCAAATTCTCAATAATTCTTTGAAGCGAAAGTACCCCCCAAACAAGACCGAGCCTGGTTTCCCAGATGCAAGCCCAGTCCTTGATATGTTGTTAGGCATATGCAAGAACATAGAGAAAGACATCCTGCACTTACTAACACAGCCCCTCGATCCTCATCAACATAAAGCCAGGCAATCCATACAGAGACAGTTGGTCTCGAACATGTAAAAAATATGACCGGTGGAGTTTCCTCGATGGTCCTTCCACACCTCTTGTACAGTTGCCGAAGGATACTGAGGGCAAATGTCACGTCAAAGAGGGCCTGGGACTTGCAATGTGTAAAATCGTCATCGACTTGAACGACCGCCCAAGGAAAGCAAAGGCCTTCACTGGGAGGCCAGTGGTAGTAAGCATGGAGGCCTATGTCTTCGAACACTTGACTATTAAAGGAGCAGGGGTAGTTCGGCTGTGGCAGGGATTGCGATATTCGATCATCATCAATGGTTGCCATTTTGAAGCCAAATGTCCATTCAGGCTCATCTTTCAAAGATGGTGGTATCTTATAGTAGGTGGCGAGCCGCTCGTTGAAACTCAACTGCCGTGCACTGGTAAATATTAGTACACCGCAAAGTTGAAGGCCGATGCAAATGGGTTGACACACATCTTGATTGTGCTAAATCTGTTCCTAGACTCCCTACAATTTGCGCCGATTAGATACATTTTCGAAATGAAACAGGCTAACCTTTTGCCTGTCTAATGGCACTTACTGCGGTTTGAAATTTGTCAAGTCCCTCTTCTCGAAGCTCTCAAAGAGGTTGACTCTCAGAAACTCCGTCCACTCGCATTTGGACCCCTTGGGATCTAACAGCTGAGCTTCCAGAGCTATAGCCTTTGCCTTCTCCACAAGCCTTGAACCAGGCAAGTCTGAGCTCTTATCATCTGCCGAGTAGAACGCACATGCAGGTGGATATGTACAGATACTAGAACCGAGCATCTCATCTGAATTGGAGGTAACATGGTGATTTCCCTGCTTCAGGAAGAACTTTTCTTCATAGTGCGGAATAAACGAGTCGAAAGACAACACTATATCTTTGACCGCAAGAATTCGGGGTGGGAGATGCTCATTATGTTTCACAGCATCCTCTTGGCCGTGGCCATCCATGGTTCCACGATGGGGTGAGCTTCGATGATGACCAATGGTGGAACAACTTGACGCTATGCACTGCACTTTCACTCCTTCAAAGCAGACATTGTACCATTGCATGCATCCTGCTGCGGCGTATCAAAGCAATCAACATGGACTGAGACTCTGAATTGACCAACAAGCGGTCAGTATCCCAATCCCCGCCTTTAGTCTTCGCGTTTGATGCAGGGAGCTCGGAGCGGATTATCTGAATTTCCGAGCTGGTGTCGACCTTTGGGGAAGCTCTCCGCCGCTGGAACCCATTTTGAATCTCAGCCATTTCTCAAGCTCTTGGACCACTTGATTGTCGCCACAATCCCCACTTACAATGGCCGACTACGAGCGCCGGAAAAATGGCTATCGGGGTGGTGGTGGCGGTGGGCGCAAACGCCGCTATCGAGGCGAGTGATCCTCCTGGATGTCTCTTTTACGCGCTGCTGACCATAGCCCATTCTAGACGAGGAGGACTACGATCGCCGCCCTCAGCGACGGAGATACGAGGAGCCACTGTTTGTGCAGGTCCGCCGGCAGCTTCTGACCATCGCGGAATCGGTAGGGTCACCTCCTCTTCACAATCTCCCGGCGCTTTGTTTGCGACGGTCATTGCGGACCAGTTACTGATGCTGAAGTCATGATCTAGGCTGCTCGGAGAGTGGAGGATGATGTCGTGGGGATTGCGAAGACTGTGACTGATAACTACGACGATGAGGAGCTTCGCAACACCTTGATCAACATTTCTCTGGACCTGTACGAGACTATGCCCTTGCGATACGACTTCCACGCGAGTACTGACCATCCAATTTCATTCAATTAGTGTCCTCGAACAACCCATGAAAATCCCTTTCGTTGCCGCGATAGCCCTATTTGCTTACAACAACAAGCCGGAATTGGGAACGGAACTCTTGAACAAGGCGGCCGCGGCGTTGCAGCAATACATCGATTCCGGGTCATGGCGCGAGGTCAAGCTTCTGGTCCGCTTCCTGGGATGTCTCCAGCCTCTCTTCGAGGGCGATGGCGTTTTCGCGCTTCTGGAAGAGCTATTCGCCCGTGCGGTTGACCTTCAGACCGCATCCTCAGAAGATGTAAGTGTAGCATCTCAGAACAAGACCACTGGCCTTGAACTAATCGTCTTTCGCGGATACAGTTGCTTGGTTTGGAGCTTGTCAAAATCATCCTTTTCACCATCCCCTACGTGATGGCGTCCCCCGCCACTGGTTTGGAATCTCAGGCTTCCGCGCTGCTGGAGAAGACCGACATCATTGCCTCGACTCCCCACGCCCTGGTGGACCTGGTGAACACCTTCAGTCCGGAAGAGAATGAGTCTGCGGCTGGTTCCAGTTTGATCAGTGTTCTCCAGCGCCAGCTTCAAGGTGAGGCCAGCCAAGGTTGGACACTGAAGTGTCTCCCCCGTCCATGGAAGGATGTGCGGGAATCAGAGGGCGAAGAGCAAAAGCCGTTCGAGGTCGCGGGCAAGGTTGCCTTCCCGCAAATCACTGTCCCGAACCCTGTGCCGTATGGCCCTCGTGCTCTCTTCCCGGAGGTCTACCTCTCGGTCTACGCCAATCAGGAAGTCGATACTGTCCCCCACGCTTCGGACATCACCTCTGTGCTCCTCAGGGACGCATTGGTGGACACGCTTAACCTCCTTGACTTTAACCGCGTCGCTACTGCTAAGTACCTTATCGACGTGGATTGCTACTACACCCGCGACACCTTTGTCAAGCGTGCCACGCCATTTGACCGCATGCGTGAGATTGCGAGTGACAACAAATCGTGGAAGCCCGAGGATGTGGCGGTGGATGCGGTTTTCTCACAACTGTTCCAGCTGCCTACGCCGGAACACAAGCTTGTGTATTATCACTCCGTCCTAACTGAATGCTGCAAGATCGCCCCTGCAGCAATTGCGCCAAGCTTGGGTCGTGCCATTCGGTTCTTGTATAACAGCCTGGAGACTATAGACCTGGAGCTGAGCAACCGGTTCTTGGATTGGTTCGCCCACCACTTGAGTAATTTTGGTTTCACCTGGAAGTGGAGCGAATGGTAAGTCACATGATTTGGCCTGAGGCGCAATGGTTCGTGGTGCAAGATGCTGATAATGTACCATTAGGGTTGAGGATCTCGAGCTGCCTTCCACGCATCCTCGGAAAGCATTCATTACCGGGGCACTGGACAAGGAAATCCGACTCAGCTTCGCGCAGCGTATTAAGGGTACTCTGCCCGAGCCTTACTTGCCTCTGATCACAGAGAGCAAGGAGTTGGACACTCCCGAGTTCAAATACTCCTCCCAAAGTACGTATAAATGCGGCTGCCACCGTACCGCCCCCATTGTGCACATTCCACAATTCACTAACTCCATGAATAGCAACCCCGTATTCAAAGGAAGGTCAAGAGCTCATGCAGCTCATCCGCAAGAAGGCAAGCGACGATGAACTCCAGCCCATCATTGCTGCCATTGAGGAGCAGGCGCAGGGTCTGGGCTTGGAAGATCCCAAGGTTCCCTCGACCGATGCTCTCGTCACGTCCATCTGCTTCGTGGGTTCCAAGTCTCTATCGCATGTCCTGTCCTGCATCGAGCGCAACAAGGACCGTCTGCTCGCCATCGGCGCAGCATCGGAGAAAGCCCGCTTGCAAATAATCACCTCTGTCATGGAATACTGGGCTGACCAGCCGGGCATTGCTATTAACATTGTCGACAAACTGCTCAACTACACCATCATCAGCCCTCTTTCTGTACTAGAGTGGGCTCTCACCGAGCACATTGACGCCGGCGCCATCCTCTCCAAGCCTCACATTTACGAGATGATTTCCGCCACCGTTGGCAAAGTCACCCACCGCATGCGCCAGATTGTCGCTGCTCGCACGCAGAAGGGCCTCTACGAGCCCCAGCTCAGCATTCTGGACGAGACCTTGTCCCGTGAACGCGTGGAAATGAGGAATCTCTTCAAGTTTATCGAGGATGCCGTTGTTTCCGTCGCCTCCGGCAGCAACGACGAGCTCATGGAGCGCGGGGATGGTTCCGGCGATATGCCCGAGGACGCTCTTCTCCGCCAGTGGGGCCGCCGCTGGCTGCGTGTCTTCCGCCGTAAGGCCGCTGTCGAGGACGCTTTTATCTCCGATGCGCTAGTCAATGCCACTCCGGTTGGCACTAACGCCCCGGTGGAGACCGGGGCTGATGGCGACATTCCCATTGGCGATGCTGATGGGCAATGAGATGGAGACCTGGGGGTATTCGCATTCCACGATTCGATCGAAGGAGATTTTGAGCACTGAGACTTAGCCCTGGTTTTGCGACTTGATTCTGTTTTTACCTTTCGATCTATGTTTTCTGCATGGTCTTTCTTCTTCTTTTCCTGACTCCCTCTGATCCGTGGATGTCGTGGTGGATCTTGATTTGATCTGCCATCTACACTGGATTTGTACACTACGAACTGAACTCAAAACTCGAGACTTTGTACGCTGTCGCAAATGAAACAATTGCCCTTAGCCAAGAATTAAAGAAGCTTGAAAAGTACTCTTCCTATAAGAATGAGGTCTCAATTGTGCAGGTTTGGATTTGAGCAACAAGCTAAAGTAATACCGGGCCAAGTCCCCAAGGCTTTGATTTCCGGCAGAACAACGCCAAACAACCTTCGACTTTGAGGTTGACTCCATCCTTGGTTATGCCGAATACCCACGTGGTAGCACATAGCTCCTTCACTCTATCTCTGTGCAACTTGATACAGTGCCCGACTCGATATCGACCTATGCTCCTCAACTCCCTGGCTCTTTACCTTTTAACGTATTCTGGGATTTGAACAGACATCTGGCCGAGTCCCGTGCACCAAACGGATCTCATTCTACACCAATCTATGCACGGTGAGCCCTATCCGCTCTCCAAACAAGCCCTCGCACTTGGAAGGAATGCAAACCGGATATTCCGCTCTCTTCAATATTATATCTACTGTGTACCTAGAAAAAAACTAAGCTTTTTTTTAAGCTATAATAATAGTTATTCAAAGT
>JAXQJV010000322.1:0-23095 GCA_037042255.1 Penicillium sp. PG106-07D
GAGGGCCCATCGCTGGATGGCGATTGGCAGGCGGGTCTGCAACATCGCGGCCTATCGGGAAGACTCCAGTGGAGGGCCAGGGGGCGGCCAGTGTTTCTAACAGATGCAGGGACTACACAACCCGCCATGGTGATTCGCCTGGCAGCACTTGCGACCAGCGTAACGCTGCCCC
Source organism: Penicillium sp. PG106-07D (assembly GCA_037042255.1). NCBI lineage: Eukaryota > Fungi > Ascomycota > Eurotiomycetes > Eurotiales > Aspergillaceae > Penicillium > Penicillium sp. PG106-07D. The sequence goes on from JAXQJV010000322.1 coordinate 173, forward strand.
TGGCAGCGTCAGGTCTGGTGGCGCTCATTTGCTGCAGTCCACCGCTTCGGAGTGAGCACTCTGTCCAGACGAGAATCGATGAATCAGGGAAGGAGGCCTCTTGGTTCCTCTCGGCGCGCCTCTCGTGGAGCTCGAGCCAAGCAGTGCCTCAAACAGTAGCATTGTGGACGGTTTCAAAGCTGCTATCAATTGGAAACCACGGACAACGACGACTGTCACTGTTTCCCCTCCTGTGGCGCTCGGACCGATAAGAGGGCCCTACATCCGACTGTGTGCGATGATTCTAGCCTCTCCTTTGTGTTTGAGACTGTGGCGTGATCACAATGGAAAGTAACCCCGGATCTCAGAGATGAAAGATGATCAAAGGTAAAAAATGGAAGCCAATGAAAACAAAGAGTCAACAACGGGAAGTTTCCAGCCTCGGGCATAACATGATGCCTGGATCAGTGGGCGCCCACTTAGGTTAACTAACTTGTTAACTAGTTAGTTAACTTAACTAGTGCCTTGGTGCCTGAGGTAATGATTCGAGGCCCCGCCGGCTGCCAAGAGTCTTGCTGAGTCGTTCGAGAGTCATGGAAGCGCCAAGACTAACGGAGCCCGGAATAGTGCCGGTACACGCGGGAAAAGTCTTCGACCATGTGACTGACCAGGTGTGACAGCTAACAAAGCTTGTCTTCACAATACGGAGAAGCATGGCTAAGCGAGAGGTTCAGAGTGGTTTCATCCGTCATGTCGGATTTTCCGCCAATACTACTGTAGCAGAGTGCAACTCACACAAACAAGTTTCTCATGACACAAGCGGAGCTATCACTCGACAAGTCAAGGTCGGATGGTATACGACTCGTGTGTCACTGCATCATATGTTATCAACCAATGAGAACTCAATTGCCGAATATGATACGGCTGCGGAATATAATATCCAGGAACGTCCGATGCAGTCATCTCTATATACAAAACCGCCAGAAATGCCAGAAAAACAAATCCAAGTACAGTGTTATCGTCGGTCACAACTCTGTGTCCGTCTCGGCCTCACCCGAGCTCACGATTCGTATCATCACCCCACTTCTCTCTACCGACCCATCCACCCCCCATCCACCGTGATGATCTCGCCAGAGACATAGCTACTGGCACCGCTAGCCAAGAAGACCACCACGCCCTTGAAGTCTTCTGGCTGACCCCAGCGACCGGCCGGGATACGTGCCATGATACCGGCATTCCGGCTCTCGTCATTGATCAATGCGGTGTTCATGTCCGTGGCAATGTATCCAGGAGCAATGGCGTTGACATTGATACCCTTGGCTACCCACTCGTTTGACAGAGCCTTGGTGAGCTGGCCCACACCACCCTTGGACGCGGCGTAGGCGGGCACGGTGATACCACCCTGGAAAGTCAAGAGCGAGGCGACGTTGATGATGGAGCCCCGGCGACCGGAGGGGAACTCGGAGGCGTCACGGGCTAGTAGGTAGGCACCGAACTCGCGGCACAGGATGAAGACTTGAGAAAGGTTGACTTCGAGGACCTGTTCATGTCTTGATTAGGCTATGTTTCATGTGAAACGGGTGGGGGGCTCCAGCCCAGACGAACACGGAGCTAAGGGATTCCCTGTAGATAAGAATGCAGTACTCACCTCATCCCAGTCCTCATCGGGGAACTTTTCGCTCGGGTGCCGCCGTTGAATGCCCGCACAGTTCAGGAGAATGTCGGGTTTGAAGCCTTGGCTCACCACTGCTGGAATGATTTCCTTGACAGCCTTGCGGTCCGATAGTTCGGCAACGTGGATATGCGCTTTACGGCCTAAACGACTGATGATCTCGTCCCTGGTAGCAGTGTTGGACTCGTTGCGCTGGATCAGAATGATATCGGCGCCGGCCTCAGCCAACGCCAACGCCATGGCCTGGCCAATGCCTCGCGTGCCACCGGTGACGACAGCGGTGCGGCCGCTCAGGGAGAACAGAGATGAAACCGTGGCTGCCATTGTGTGTATCCGCTATTTGGTGAGCTCAGTACAATGAAGAAAACCTCAAAAGAATAGCGCGAACTGCCCCTCCAAATACTGTTGAATGACGACTCAGTTGGGTTCCCCACGCGCGGGGGTGGCTTTTGGAAGAGGCAGCGTCCGTTGCCGATCTCCGTTGCCGTCGGCTATTGCACGCCCGACGCTGGGGGCCAAATTGCCCCCGGTTTTCTACAGCGGTCGGGCAGGGCAGATATACAAATAAAAGGAGTTGCTCAATTGGAGATGGTTGATTTAATCTATCGCAATATAGACAGAAAGGAAAGAATAGTTCATCCATGTGTGGCTAATATCTAAGCTGTAGAGCGCAAACCGTGCTGTCATGTGTGATCATACGGTGCTTTCCCCACACCAAGAGAGCTTCAACGACCTAGAAGGCTAAATCTCCTCCACCTCCGCCCGATGAGTAATGACCAGGTCGATGCGCTAAGTAGGTACTCGATACCTGGTGGGTCTCAAGACATTCGGCCTCCATTTCCTAAACATCCCCAGCATCGGGCAATAATGTCCCTGTAGTACCACCACGGCCGGCTAAAGATGGAGTCTCCGGGCCACGATGCGTCGCAGCGACGGCTGGACCAGATCGTCAGGCGCGTCTCTCGGGCCTGTCTGCACTGCAGGCAACGCAAGTCACGCTGTGACCTGTACGTCCCTTTTCCCCGACTGCCCCAGCTTATCTCCTCTTCTTGAGGCCCCGCAAACTTCCCCGGATTTGCCTGTCGTGTGCGTGCGACAAGGTGTGCGGTCACCGCTAACCCCTACGATAGTGACAGCAATGGCAATCCTGGCAAGCCGCCTTGCCAGCGGTGTGTTCGAGAGAACCGCGAGTGTGTTCTTGGTGGCTCGAATCGGGGTGGTCGCCGCATTCGCAAGAACAAGATCAAAAATTTCACCCCAGCCACGAATCCCTCGCCAAGTAAAGATTCTGAGGACACTGTAAGCCCAGCGACCTCTGACGCGCGCCGGGCGCCGTCTGCTTCCTACCCTGGACCAGTCGTCTTTCTCCCGCCTGATCCTCCAGGAAGCACTACATCTACTGCAGCCGCTGCTGCGTCTGTTGCTGTCGAGGATGACGAGGAAGCTTCAATTGACACTGTGCCTCGAAACCCCTCCGACGCCTGGCAATGCCTGACCGACATTGCCACTCACAGTGCTGAGACCGCGCAAGAGAGCCGCGCCAGCGCCCATGTGCGGTCCGAATCCATGTCGACATACAACAATGGACTACGCAATAGCATCGTCTCCGATTACAATGTTCCGGCCACCGGCATCAGAGCCTATCGCCTCGTCCAGACCCGGTGCCTGGACCCAGGAACCGTTTGGCAGCTGGTCACGCGCTATGCCGAAAACTTCCACCCATATCTCCCCCTGGTCCCACGAAGGTACTTCGAGCGCTCGAATCTCGACGACTTTGCGAACAATGAAAAACACCTTCTCACCGCCGTTCTCACCATCGCGTCAAAGGATCTCGTCGACCGGCCCGAGATCCACGAATACTGCTCCAAGTACATGCACGAGCTGATCTCGGGCATTGCCGCTGGTGCAGACTGTGACGTCGAGGCCGTCGAGGCTCTGCTATTGCTGGCAGAGTGGGAACCACAGGGTCTTCGCCCACGCATTGAGCGAGTCGGGCGCGGTGAGGAAGACCGTGCCGCGTGGATGCATGTTGGACTTGCACTGCGCTCAGGCTACTTTATCGGGCTGGATAGGACATCTTTCCGGGGAGATCCGTACGGTGACCAAGAGTCGGAGGCTCGTCGGCGACTGGCTTGGGCTAGTTGCTACGTCTCGGACCGATTGATCTCCGTCCGCATTGGACGTGCATTCTGGTCGCGTGGCCCAGGCCCGATGACTGGTTTATCGAGTCAAGATTTCCCGTCGCTGCAACCTGTTAAGGAGGGTGATGAAGATTACTCGAAGATCTATCAGGCAATGCTGGACCTCACGCAGTTGTATGGAAACGTGCATGAGGTGTTGTACTCCGGTATGCGCACGAGCAATCAAATGATGCTGATGGGCGACTACGTGAAATACGTCGACGATTTCCGCCTAGCCATCTTGAGATGGAAGTCACTCTGGGGGCCTTTGGACTGTAAGTTACTGCTTTCCTTGGGCGGGTCGCTCTTCGCAGCAGTAATACTAACACAAACAGGCTCACCACCAATGCGCGCAACACTGCAACTATCATACGAGTACTTGCGTCTGTATACTACGGCGTTCGCCTTCCAGGCTGCGATCTCACAATCTCTAGCGAAGCCCAAGACTGACGGGATCACCCACCGGGAGCAATTGAGATCGACATTCAAGAACGTAGCTTCGATGCAGGATTCACGATTTATCTATGAGTCTGTTGATGCAGCGAAGGCCTACTTGACTATTTTGGTAGACTCGGTTGATCCAGAGAGGCATCTGCATTTCATGCCTCTTCGTTTCTATCTGTAAGTCGGGCCTTGGACCCACTAAGAAGAGAAGTTTTAACAAAGACCAGATATGGCATCTACTCTGCCGTCTTCCTCTACAAGGTAAATTGTTTTTCAATTTCATCGGTCTTCCGATACTTTCTGACCATTTTTCCAGGCTCGCTCCTTTGGTATGATGCTTCCCTCCGAGGAAGCCAAAGTCCAGGGTCTAGTAGCTCGAACCACTGAGGTTCTCAAGCAAGCGAGTGCTGGCCCGGACGATATCGGATCACGCTACTCTCGCCTACTAGAAGCTCTCTGGCGAACGAAGCCTTCGTTGAGCAGCGCCAACCGAGCCGCGGAGTCGCAGCAAAACAGCGACTTCTCAATGCAAACAGCATTGCCCAATCCAGTCGCGGATCCCACATACATGGACTTTAGTCCTGCAAACGACTTCTCTTGGCTGGACCTGGAGGCTGTGGGAGACTATGTCTCTGGTGATCAAACACCAGGGGGCTTGCTGGGTCTTGATGCATTCCAGAACGGAAATGATCCGTACCAGTCTGGGCAAGACCGGTCGCAAATTTGGCAAGCGTCTGCCTGGCTGGGTGATATGAGCAGCAATCTCCTCTTTTAGACCTTTGTGTATTGGCGGGTTCGTTCAAAACCCGCTGGTGCGGCAAATGATGCGGGGCTGTGGGGGGAGCTCCGCTCGGAGTTGAGGCCGACGTCTTACGAGGGGTAACCGAGGCCACGGGGGTGATGTTGGAGACCCAAGAGATTCCTTTTTGGAAGTGCTTGGAAGTTTTCTCTTTCTTGAAACTTTCTCTGCTCAATAAACTCATCACCCTCACTCACTGTTGTACAATGTCGCTCAATCAAATCCGCGGCCGTCTGGCCCTCATCACCGGCGCATCGGGAGGGTGAGGTTCACACTGAGAATGCTAGCAGGAGCTACCAGTTAACGCTTCATTTCTGTTCTAGTATCGGATCAGCTTGTGCACACCAACTCGCAGAACATGGCGTCCACCTCGCCCTGACCTACTCCACAAACCTCGACGCCATGAACGGAGTCGTAAAAGACCTGCAATCCAAATACGCGGAGAACAAGCTCCGCATCTCCATCCACCAAGTCGACGTTGGATCCGCCGACCAGATTGAATCCATGTTCCAGCAAATCGACAAAGAGCACGGCCAGCGACCGGACATCCTCATCTCCAACGCCGGTTACGGCAAACGCTTCCCCAATGTGTGGGACATAACCCTCGAGGAATTCGACTACACGCTAAACATCAACCTCCGTGCTTCTTTCATCCTTGTCAAGGGGGTTGTGGAGCACATGAAAGCCCAGCGCTGGGGTCGTATCGTGTTTATGTCCTCGATTGCCGCGCAAGGAGGAGGTATTAATGGATGCCGTGATTTTTGCCATTTCACACATCTTGATTGAACCTGTTCGCTAACCATCTCTGTGACAGACTACGCCGCGTCCAAGGGTGGTTTAACTGGCATGATGAAGAACCTCTCTACTCGTCTCGCCGAGTTCAACATCAGCGTCAATGATGTCGCCCCCGCTATGATCGGCGAGACGGGCATGATCCCCAATGCAGCCGCTATCCCCGAGGTCGCGGCTGGTATCCCGCTGGGGAGACTGGGTACGCCCGAGGAGACAGCGAATGTTGTAACTATGCTGTGTAAAACGGGGTATATGACTGGCCAGAGCCTCCTGCTGGCGGGGGGGTTGAAATAGTTGTCTATAATTTAATACGAAGCAATGTATTGAGATGTTTCTGATAGCCTTCATGACTACCTGACTTCGTCTGCTCCCTCGGCGATTTCGTTCACGAGGCGAGCTGTGAAATGGTCGGGGTGGAAATTTTGTGTAATAGACATTGGAAAGTCATCATGCATTCTAGGCTATCAACAGAAATAAGCTTTTTACATGGACAGCGCACCTACGCAATCAGCATCCAGAAACCCCCAACTACTATCACAATGGGTATTTTTCAAGAATGGTCATCAACATCATCACACAGACAGGACAACACTGGTGGCCCCAATCTCCCTTTACAGCCGGCCCAGAGCATGCGGCTTATTCTCAATAATAACCTTAACAACCGGCTTCCCACTCTCATCCACACCCTTGCCAGCAAGTGTAAACGCCCGCTCACCCTCCTCAAGAGACAACCGGTGCGTAACAACCTTCTCTTCAGTACTCTTCAGCTTGCCACCCGCCAACAACGCAATGGCAGCCGGGTAGGCATACCCATCATACCGGAAGACACCGATGATATCGACCTCGCGCAGAGCTGCCGCGCCAACGGGCAGCGTCTGGATAGGATTTCCCATGCCAATCTGCACGAGGACACCGCCCGGCGAGGAAGCGTAGATACCAGCCTGCACGCAGGCAGGCACACCGGTGCAATCATACACGCGGCTGAAGCCCGACACGGGCGGGACACCATCCGCCTGGGCCGCTTGCGTGAGAGCCGCAGCGACGCTCTGCGCATTCTTGAGAACCCAGGCTGTCTGGTCTGCGTGGGGTGCGTCTTTGGGTGGGGCAGGGTGGGCCGGGTCGCCGCGTGGAATGAGCGCGGTCTTAAGGCCGAGACCTAGCGAGGCGGCGATCTCGAGACGCGAGGCGTCAATGTCTGCTACGACGATGGTGTCGAAGTTCTCGGAGACCGCGAGCGCAGAGGCGATCAGCAGGCCGATGGCGCCGGCGCCAAAGACCAGTGCCGAAGTGCCTTCGCCCGCGGCGTGAGCGAGCGCAATGTCCGTCTTGTTGGGCGGGTGCGAGCGGCGGATCGCATGCAGACAGACGGCCAGCGGTTCGACGAGGGCACCGCCCGTGTCGGAGACGGTGTCGGGGAGGGCGTGGCACATTGCGGCTGGGTGGTTTGTGCGTTCCATGAGGGTGCCGTCGAGATGAGGGAAGGCCTTTGCGCTGCTGCGGAATTGCATCTTGGTGCAGATGTTGTAGCGGCCTTGTTTGCAGAGGGCGCAGGTGCGGCAGGGAAGGCCGACTTCGAGGGCGACGCGGTCGCCCACTTTGAAGGTTGTTACGTCGGGCCCGATGGCTGTGACGGTGCCGGCGGATTCGTGGCCGAGGCACATGGGCTCGCGTACGACGAAGTCGCCATTGCGGCCGTGGGAGTAGTAGTGCAGGTCGGAGCCGCAGAGGCCGGTTGCTGTGACGGCGACTTGGATGTCTGCGCCGGTGGGAGCGGGAACGCTGCGTTTCTCCTGTGAGTTCATGGTTAGTTGAGTTCTTACTAGGGGGATGGTCAAGGTCATCAGCCTTACCAGGCGGAGATCCTTAGCGCCGTGTAGGACGAGCGCGGTGGCAGATGTTTCTGTTGACATGCTGACGAGTGTGTATGGAGGGAAGAATTAATGATCAGATTGCAAGCGCTGGATCGTGCGTCGAAGCAATAAGAAGGAAGAGGACCGGCTCTGGATTGCAACGGCTTCTGACTCGGCTCTTCAATTGCTTTTTCTTCCCCTCATCGACCTTTTCCATATCCGCGCCGGAGTGGAGAATGATTGATGCAATAACAATCCGTCTGGCCCGCGAACGGAGATGCTCCGCGGGGCTGCTCGGCGTTTGCTTGCCACAGAGGGAAAGTGTCAATAGCCGAAATGAACCCCCCGCGGGGTGACGTGGGGGTTTTTGGAGATTCGCAATGGAGGAGCTCCTCTTCATTCTGCGACTTTTTTTTTTCCTTCTACGTTCTGAAGAACAGCAAGGCCATTGCAGGGGTAAGTGGCTGCTCTATGTTTAATGAATTGCAAATCATGGACTACCTGTAAAATGAATCTGAACTAGGCCGTGTTTTGTATACAATCCATCGGAAGTGGAATTCCACTTGTGACTCCAATCTCCCCACGGTGGCACCGAAACCATCCCACGAGGGCTGATACCAATCGTGTCGATCCACTGAATGATCAGCCTAAACCAGATCAACAACTTTTCTTCTTCTTGGGCTCGTCTCTCACTCTCTTCTCCAAATCCTCTTTGCCTCTTCTTTCTCCTCCCTTCCCTCCATTCTCTACCAACCATAGTATAATCCACGACAAAGTGACAGTAAGCGGCGCATTCGTCTTCACTAACATCAGTCATGAGACTAATCGCAATCCCAGAAAACCTTCAACATGATTCCTTCTCGAGCTGCGCTCCTCATCGGAGGCATTACCCATGCGCGCAAAGAGTGGGAGGCGCTCTCATCTATTCTGACATTGAAGGTATGCAAAGCCCTGCTGTGGCTTGAAAGAGCACCGCCGACTAACGCCCGAGTAGGAATTCCCCAGCGGTACCCGCGAGGAGTTCATCCAGAATTGCAAAGCAGGACATTACGACGACGTGATTGCAATTTATCGATCTAATACTTCGAACAAGGTGCACAATGACCTGAGAATGACCCCCCTCGATGTAGCGCATGGCTAATGTCAGAAATGGACAGTATACGGGCAACTTTGACGACGAATTACTCTCCGTTCTGCCCAAGTCCGTTCGCTACATCTGCCACAATGGTGCTGGATATGATAACCTCAATATTCCAGGTTGCACCCAGAGGAATATCGCTGTTTCTAGTACCCCCGTGGCTGTGAATAATGCTACTGCCGATGTGGGCATCTTCTTGATGATTGGCGCCTTGCGCCAGGCTTATGTGCCTATTGCTGCTATTCGGGCTGGTATGTCGCGATCACTCACGGTGTGGTTTTTTATTTTTCTTGCTAACTTTTGTTCAAACGACAGGCACGTGGCAAGGAGAGACCACCACCGGTCATGACCCCCAGGGCAAGGTTCTCGGTATCCTGGGTATGGGCGGTATTGGACGGGTAAGACGAAACACCCCTATCAATAACAACCAGGGCCGAATCGACTGACAGAATCACCAGGAAATGGCTACTCGGGCCAAGGCCTTCGGCATGAAGATCCAATACCACAACCGCTCGCGCCTCCCCGCCGAACTCGAAGCCGGAGCCACCTACGTCTCCTTCGACGAGCTCCTCGCCAACTCCGACGTCTTCAGTCTTAATCTGGCGCTGAACCCTTCCACCCGACACCTCATCGGTGCGGCCGAGTTCAGCAAGATGAAGGACGGCGTGGTGATTGTCAACACTGCGCGCGGAGCACTGATCGATGAGAACGCGCTGGTCGCTGCGCTTGATTCTGGCAAGGTAAGAGGATTTCCAATTATGAAATCTGAGGCTTTGTATCTGACTGTGTCTATATAGGTCCGCTCAGCTGGCTTGGACGTGTACGAAGAAGAGCCTAAGGTTCACCACGGTCTGTTGAGTAACCCGCGAGTTATGCTGCTGCCGCACATTGGCACGAATACCTACGAGACGCAGAAGGAAATGGAGATTCTGGTACTGGATAACTTGAGGTCGGCAGTGGAGAAGGGAGAGTTGATTACACAGGTGCCTGAGCAGAAGCGATAGAGCATGACGACTACGATTTGCAAGACGTGCATTGATGGAGATGGAGATATCCCTTCGGTAGGCTCCTGTTTGGCAGGATTTGTTCTCCTGGCCTATAAGAGACCTCTGCTTTCCCTGTGTCTTCCCTCCTTAGAGATCCGTAGCTAGAGATACCATAACTTTGCTTTCATGACTGCTTTCTATGAGTAGGGGTAGATCGAGTTCACGACATGACCTCAGATAGAAGTTACGCATGATGATACGCGGTCCTTGCTAAATCGGACAGCTCGTGCCCGGACTTTTCGTCACTTTTCCTTTATTTCCCGCTGCCAGATCCTGAAATTCTTCTGCCAGATTTCTCTATCCTTGATTCAGGTGCTTGAGCCATCTCCGCAGTGGGTTTATGCCTAGTTTCCTCTCGAGCTGATGCTCTTCATCATCGTTCCAGGCTCTCCTGTTGTTCCAAATAGGAAGATACGAGGGCGGAATCACTTTCAGACAGCGCGTGTATCACAACTCTGTTTTCTTTATATTGGACCTCACCAGATCTTTCTTCCTTGCAACCATCTCACCCACGATACCTTGGTTCCCGCGAATCAAATATCCACGCCATGGATTACGAACCTCCTACACTCGTAGCGCTCCCTCCCGAGCGGATACTGCTCATGGCCGACTATCTCGATCCAGACGAGCTGGCTTGCGTCTCACTCTGCAATGGTCAACTGTTCACTCTTCTCCAGGCTCAACACAGACGTCAACGGACTCCACAACTCTCACCCCGCGAAGAACAGCAAATCAGGGTGTCAATTTTGACACGGCTCGAGCGAGACATCCCAAATTACTTCGTTTGCCACAGCTGCAAGTTTCTTCATAGTTACAATGGCTCCGACTGCTTGGGTATCTGTGAGCCACATTTTCAGGGAGTCTGTCCGCTACCCTGTCTTCGCAGACTGCCTCAGTGGTACGGTTCAGCCGGTACGAATCTTCGCCTGAACCTTGCGCGGTGCGCAGTCTTCGGCTTCAACTTTCACTCCACACATCTTCAGCTCTCCATGAGGCGATTTTATCAGGGCCCTAAGGCTGGTATCAGCACTGAAGCTCTATCCTACACAGATTTCAACCATACAAATACAAACAGCACTCTGCGAACAGCAGCCCTGCCATACTAATGTAGTAGTGTTTACAGGAAGGACATTTTCGGATAGTGGGGTATTTTCTAGGTCAAGAAAGCATGGAACTCAGAGTTATCGAAGGTTCAAAGAGGTGGTGATAAACAAAATCGAGATACACAAACACAACCATTCCTTTTCAGTCCATCCACTGATATTCCGGCAACTTATATCCATCAGAATGGGCAGAAGCAGTCCCAAAGACCTTGTCAAACAGCCAAGGAAGACGGCTCCAACAAAGAAACGCAAAGGTCATATTCCTCACCCAAATTCCCCAAGCAGTCTGAGGCGCAAACATGCCAGGAACAAGAGGTGGGATTTTCTGCATCCTATCAATGAGCGGCCGAATCTGCTCTTCATAACTCATCAACCCGGCTGCTAGATCACCTCGATGCTTCCCCACCTCTCCGGCAAGCAGATAAGCTCCAGTCAGAGCCAGACTAGTACCAGTTCCCGTTGGACCAGGAGCGTAGCCGGCATCACCGACCATCACGAAGCGTCCTTTGTGCAGAGTGGGCGTTTTGACTTGCACCCACTCGCTACCATAGAAGTCATCTGCTTCCATCATACCATGCACGATCTCGTCGCATTTCCAACCAGCTCCCTGAAAGTGTTGAGCGACGAAGTCTTTCAGTGCGTCGGTGCCGAGTTTGTTCGCCTCGCGGAATTCGGCCATTGAACCGTGTTCATTGCGTGAGTTAATGCCCATCATCGTCACACGATTTCCACCAGATGGGTCGGGCCCGATGCCAACGGCACGTCCATTCACGGCACTGTATGCGTGGCCTATCTGGCTCCCGTTGAGAAGGTCTTTCTTGATAGAGAAGTACGTGGCCCAGGCGTTTACGGGCTGGATGTAGTCGCGCATGGCACATCCGAGACCTATAGCGCGAGTTCTTGATGTGGCCCCATCGCAGGCGACGACGAGATCGTATTCCGAGGACGGAGTCCCGTTCATAAAGTCGACCTGAACAGGGCCGTCGCATGTCCCATGCTGCTGTAATGAAGCAACTTGTTCTCCGAAGATGTAGTTGATAGACTCGTGATTCTTGGTCAAGTCGTACAGAATGCGTGACAAGTCACCGCGGAGAATTTCATACTCGGAAATCAATGACTGGCGATCCGGGTCTCCAGTAGCCGTCATGGTTCCGTACGGCCGGCCGTCCTCGCGAACGAGACTGATGCCATCGATTGACTGTAGGTTGGCTCGCACGGCTTCTTCCATACCAGGTATCTTCCGCATTACCGAGACGCCTGTTGTACGAATGTCGATATTCTGGCCGTTGGTCCGGAGTTGGGGGAATCGTTCGATGATCGTGACTTTGGCGCCGGTTTTGGCGAGCCAGTATGCTGTCGCTGGGCCTGCAATGGAGGCACCCACGACTAGGACTCTCAGATTTGACATGGTTGTGTGAATAGCTTGAGATAATGATTGCTTGTCTTTAGAGCATACTAAGAAGCCCAAGAGAAACAGATTCGCAGGGTGCTTTATATAACATGGTGATAGGGATCCATCCGTACTTCGGGCACTTTTGAGGCCGAGCATATGTGATCGCTGATTGGCTCACATTCGGCATCGGGAGCCTCGAAGCTCGGGGATGCGGTGCCCGAGCATTCAGCCAATCATAGTCACGGACGGCTCTCTGCACGCATCGTGGAATTTCGTAGGTTCATTGTTGATTCCCTAGTTGCGATTGATCTTTTAGCAGTTGATCCCAGGAAATCCAGTCATCAACATCAAATTCAAATTCGAAGTCCTCAACAACATCGAGCCCATTGGCACTCGGCAGCCCAGTTGCGGGCGACAGACCATTTGATGATGTTGCCTCCGGGGTTACCAGGGTATCACGTTGTTGTTGCCGTCTGTCTTGGTTCTTCCTCAAAGATCGTAGGGTACTGATGAATTCCGGTTCGGAGGCACTACTACTTGATTTCCAAGAATCCCAAGCCTTCAAAGCAAGACATCTCATTGCCATACTGAGGGCCTGTCTGCTGTCAAAAAGCTCATCGTGGTTACGGTAGAGTTCAGCGACACTTTTCCAAGCTGCCTCAATTTGATCATTAGAGAGCAGGTCTCTCTGTTTCAATAGAGTCGAGAGCATAAAGATGAATGAGTCGCGAGTTCCCCACAGAAAGAACGGTTTGATGTGCCACTGGAATCTGCTAGTCCCACCATGAGAATGGACTGCCGCATCGGTATCCAATGTTTTCTGCGCAAGTTGGAATAGTTCTCTCCTCTCTTGATCGGTGGCAGTCTGGTCCCTTACTCTGGGAAGACGAAACTTGAGCCTCATAGCCGTCACACCGGACCTTGCAAGTCCGATAGTAAGGAAGTGTAGGGGATTCACAATGTCACAGTAACGAATGAACTTTTCCTCCACTTCGCTTTCTGCTGCAGAAATGACTTCTTCGGCTTCACGATAATCAGAGGACCTCCAAGGCCCTGCGGAGTTGATTGACTTCCCTGATTCAGCCAGTCGCTTCCCCACGTACGCGCGGGACAGACAGAACATCATGTCCGTTGCACCATTCTGCTCGAGTGGCTTCTCTGTCATTCCAGGCCAGATTTGGTCATCATTGATGTTGAGTGGAGGCCTTGTATCCCAGGCTTCTGGCAAGCTGACATAGTCAATTCCAGCAGACTGGCTTGCTCGAGAATCATGTGGGAAAACCTGATAAAACAATCGACGTCTCATCTCTACCTCAAATGGTGGCAGGCCCAAGGTCTCTCCATCTCGATGTAAGCCGATTCGTTGTCCGATGCGCGCAGATATCCCTGTCAGGATCCAGTATGTGTGCGGGTCGTAGGCATAACGACTGGACAGGAGGTATAGATACAGTGCCTGCAAGACGGCGATTTCTGTTGTTTTAAGAAACGACACATTCACTAGAGCCTGACGAGCGGCAGCGTGAAACCGTTTCATCATTGTTGACCGATCTCGTTGAAACACCCTCATGCACTCTTCTTCCGATATCGAAAGAACAGCACAATGATAGATTGAAAACAGCAAACACTCTTCTGCCTTGGAAGCAATTTCAGGCCGCTGTGAAACTGATTCGACCATCTTGCCAGTCGACGGGATATGTAAGACCTTACAGATAGGTTCTACATTCTCAGCGTGTGTCTTCCATAGCTGCATGGCATCTGCATGACGTGGGTGATAATGCAGGATGCTTTGCTGACAACCCAAGAACGCACCCGTCAATGGATCCGGTGGGATGGCTTCTGTAGAAACAGAATCAGGGGTCATTGTATTCTCTTCCTCATCCGTGGACATGTGTCGAATTTCATCATCTCCAAGATTGAACCACATATGGCTATCGACATATCTCGATTTGCCTTGGCCGGTAAGTAGCCTGCCCGTCTTTGACGTGCCTGGCTTGACGATACTAGTCTCCGTCTGTTGGCGGAGAGGTGCTTCTTCAACATCCGCTGTATCAAAATCCAGCAGACCATTCTCTTTCAGAATACATTCGTATCGAGCCAGCTTTTCCATCACATCCTCCAGTTTTCGTTTTCGAGGTTTCAGCTGCGGTGCTTGAAAAACACACTCGAACCCTCCCTTGTGGCATCGAGAACACATTGGAGCAGCTTTGTCACATTTGACTTTTCGTTTTGCACAGGTTTGACATGCAAAGGGCATGGCTGACTGTGCTGGATTTGTTTGGCTACCCACGCTGAGGCCTCCGATGGGGGCTGGGGCAATGGGTACCAGCCCACTACCTGATTTCCAGTCGCTTGACATTCCGTGTCTAGCAAGTGTAACAGTTCATTATACTTGATATTTTCGTCTCAACATATCGACACCCTCCACGCTGGACGTTCCTCTCGAAATAAGGAGAGTTGGGGGCCTATTGTCTCGCTCGGAATGGCGGTCATTATCCATTGCGCTTCACCGCTCAGCAGCCGAGCCTCATCGAACTGACCAATCAAATTTGGAAGCCACACTTGTTGCTCTAATGATTTCGAAGTAGAAATAAAGAGGCACCCGCCACGGTTCATAGTCTTGACCTACGCAACAGTCAACATAGATGTGAACTTTGATTCCATAATTGAAAAAAGATTGAGAGTCGTATTGAAAGTAACACAATCGCTAGGCATAACGCATTTCGAGATCAAAAATAGACGTGTATTCAGACTCGGTCGGGGGTAACAAGTTCTCTGGCGAGTCGAACCACTCGCGTGTCGTTCATATCCAGGTCAATTAGCTTACGTAGTACACTCGAGGCATCACCATATACAGGAGCATCGGAAAAAGTGAGCAGCGTGAGTTTAAATAGTTGATCAGTGGCTAACAAGAACTGTGTCGCCGTCTGGGTGCTACCTCAATGTGATTGGTCCAGGACGCTGACTCGGCATACTGGAGCAAAGCCCACGAATTTGATCATTCTGTCTTTCGTGGTCTGAAATCTTCTCCCCACTGGAGCGTCCAGCCCCGCTAGCTGCGTCATTTGCTAGCGGGAAAAGGGTATCCATGACCCATTCGAGCGGTAGAGGTCTGCTCATTTCTTCAAGTCTTCCAAGAGCTTTCTCTCGCGGCCACATCGCTCATATCTCTACTGGCCTCTTGTTACGAGCTACACAGTACCCATGCTTGCTTTAAAATGATCCCCATGATATTCTTGGCTTCACAGAACGACCGGGCGTAATCGAATCTGTTCTCACGTAGTCGAACGTAGTCACTTGATGGTTGTGCTTGTGACTCGGTACTCTACAGACACTACGTGGTCCTAGAAGACTGTCTTCCGACATACATCGCCGTAACGTTTACATATAGAAATTCCTGCAGGTTTAACCAGAAGCGATCTGCCACTCGACAGTCGACGCCAGGATCGACGACACAGATCCCAGGGACCTGCCTGTCGTTCATGGAGAAGTAGGGCTCCTAGACCTATGCCTGGTACTCCTGGGAACCGGCAGTAAGGACCCCGGCAGGACTAAGCGCTCCGGGAGGATTAAGGGCTCCGACAGGAATGAGGACTCCGGCAGAATTGAGGACTCTGGCAGGATAAAGGACCCCAGTAGGACTAAGGACTCCGGCAGGAACAAGGACTCCGGCAGGACTCAGGACTCCGGCAGGACTCAGGACTCCGGCAGGACTCAGGACTCCGGCAGGACTCAGGGCTCCGGCAGGAATAAGGACTGTGCCAGGAATAAGGACTCCGCGCTGAGACTTGACTTGCTAGTTAATTATTAGTTATTGGTTAATCCAGTTTACCGTGGTTCCTGTGCCGAACCCAAAACAGTGTGGCAGACTACCTAGGAACCTGCTAGCTCTGATAGGCGAATTCTCTCATAAAGCTATTCCCTCCCTCAGACGGCCCTTCAGCGGTTTGCGGCGATGGATGAGCCAATAATACCCCTCGGCAGGCCGCGGCGCTAAACTTGCAGTGCGTCCATATGATGGGGATGACGCATATGGCGTTTGTCCGCTAATGCACCACGACAGGTACGAAGTAGGTAATTCTGCGACACCGTGTTGACTCGCAGCCCTCCCCAGTCGCTGTGTTTTGCTTTCGGCACAGAAACCTTTGACTTATTTTTGGATCGCCTAATGCTGGTTCAAATCCAAGTTACTTTCTCTCTCTCTCGTGCCGGGTCTCACTGGGATCGTAAACCAGCATTGTCGTAGCTAATGCCCCCTGCTCCGGTTCTCTTGAGCCACTATTCCCCCCAGATCTACGGCCTAGGCTATATACCCAATGAGTCGCTGATAATATTCGCCATTGTTATAGTAGAAACCTCTACAAAGAACTATTCCCCCGGATAGACCACAGGAATGAACTTCCGTAGGCAGCCTGTCTTTGGTTGGCTCTCCTTATACTACTCTGGGCTAAAACCTTCCCTGTGGGTGGCTTATCCCCGAGGAATTATTTTATACTCCACAGGGACAGTTTTCCACGCGTAACCGCATCCTTAGGCCGAGAATCCCTTGAGGGAATTTGCCCACAAGTATCAACCCAACCAAAGGCAGGTTGACCCGACGGAAGTCCATACTCGTAGGTTAGGCCCCCGGTGGTGGCATAACCTCGAGGGTATTTGCAATAAGTGTTTGCAAGGAATGGAACAGGAACTTGTAGTCGTATTTTTGGCTATATTCTAGCACTCAAAGCGACAGCCACGGTAATAATTAATTCAATACCGAGCCGGATATCTTAGTTATATAACTTTAGAAGCACGCTTCTACTGGCTTAATTTCGAATTTCCACCAACATAGCCAGCCGGTACAATCATCTGATCTAGCCCAGCGTATTGCAGTATGCTAGACAAGGTGGATTCCCAAATCATTTAGAGGCTATCGCTCTATATTTTCGCCACGCGGAAGTCCTTTTTACTTCTTTCGACTTATTTTGGATAGTAGGAGCCCTAGAAGAGTCAGGAAAACTGAAGCCCCGAGATTTTGGGCAGCACATACTAAATGAGAGCTAAGGAATGACCAAAACCCCGATAAGTCTGCTGAGAAGATAAACACTTATCCTGACTCTTTAATCCGTATACCCAAGCAGAGATCCGCCCCACACATCTCGCTATACTCTTACGACTTAGTTTCTAGGATCGTCTTCCGCCGGTCTCTTTTATGTTGAATTGATTTCTTCTCCGTAGTAGAAGTTTTCGATCCTTCCCGAGGGGTCTTAGCTATAATGATTGTGAGGAGATAAGGGCCTCAAACGAGTTAAAAAATGGAGCAACAGATTAGATTCTACTTATTTATAGCAAGCATTGTGGTTGAGAAATGGGAAAGAAGAAAATGTCAAAATGCGAAAATGTGCATTTTGCTTCCTCCAAAGACCACGGTTACCCTCCTCGAAGGCCACGATATAGCACCGCAATTAGATTCAGCGATAGCAGGCCACGGTCTTACCTCTATAACAAAGTAATATAGCAGGTAAACCTAGCTGGGGTCTCTACAATACCAGAAGGTGAGCCGGACAGGAAGATAGGGGACAGTAATTGCGTCCGCAGACACTTTGCGCCTCTCCAAATGTTCTTAGCCCAGGTGAAACGAGCTAACCAATAAGCTTTGCCTGATGAGTTATCCCCAAACATAACTGGATGATTATAGGTAAAATCATCTGCGACACCTTTCCTGTTCCCTTTGTGACCACTAAACGGGCTCACTGTACGGAGTACGGAGTAGCCATCAAGACTAATCTCCCAAAGCAGACACCCTTTTGGTTCTGCGACACCCTTTTGGTTTTTCAACGCGCTTTTTGGTCTGCAAGCCCATTTTTGGTTCTATTTTCGATATAGCTTATGAATCGTGGTCGCTTTTCAAACAGATATTTAGGATGCTGCATACTTTCTGGATGATACTAATCCGTTTCCGACGGAAAGATAAGGGTAGCTATCTTATCAAAGGAGCCAATAGCTCTCTCACCCGGCGATGACCACGTAAATAGTGTTTGTTCTCTTAATTTCTCGCCCTATAGCTCTATAATCTGCTAGGATATAGACTATATATTCAGAGAAGCGAACTCGTATGTGCTTCGCTCCGCGGACTCTTTAGTACACAAATCAGTCAAGGGAGAGACTTTGATAATTATAGGTAAATTTATCCTAATGTGCTTCAGAATGAAGTTTGAGGACGGCAATTCTGCACTTATTCGATTTCTCAAACACGGTGCTCCGACGTCCGAGGAGAAGGTGCGCAATGAAGTTGATGCTTAGGTATTTTCCTTGAAAGTCGCTATGTCTACGGTGATGGTAGGTAATCGTTTTGGCTGAGCGGAGTCTGCCTTTGGTAGCGGACGATCTAACGAAGGGAGTAGGCCCTATACGGAGGGACTGTTCGATTGCTTAACTTGACGAGTTCCCGGTCTGAGGCGGGAGAATTTAAGCGCTAGACGGCTATCGACCGTAAGGCGCAGACAAGCTTATCCGCTCTAAGCTAAGTAACTAAGACACGAGATAAGGCCAGTTTCACGATATAGGGGTGTGGGTGAGCGGTGATAGTTCTACCACTCTCGCTTCGTTCAGTCCTAGCTGAGGTCGTATTGTACTGCCCCCGGCTTCGTAGATTGGCCTATAGCGAGAGATTAGGTATAAATGTGCCCTTAATTTAAAGCTTGTTTGACTAAGAAACGCCTAAAAAGACCCTCTAGATGTAGTATTTGTCGGTACTTATTAAATACGGAACTCAGCATAGAGGAAGACGAGACTTTAAAGGGGATTTGAATTTAAATTTTGCCATTTTCTTTTGGAATTATAGTCTCTTTTATAGGTATTAGTTTCATAATCTACTACTATAAGCTGTAGTTTATCGCAATAATTCCCGTTATAATACATACCTATATCAGTAATCAACTTGTTCGATATTCGGGTTAGGCTAAAGCCTAACCCTAAGATCACGGAAATATCTCAAGATGCATGTAATGACTGTCCCATCACTCAGTTAATCTGTCGATTGCAAAACTGGCTGGAGACTCATAAACTACCATGATATTGTCGTCTAAGCATCTAGTGGGCGCAAATCATTATCTACTCGTTTGGGTTTACGTTTAGAGAATGGATGATCCATTGCCGCCTGAGACTGCGATATAGATGGGCCACAAGAAGATCTGAAAACACGACTATTCTATGCAAAGTCAGAATTATGATAAGGTGAGCCTGGGCGTACCTGACGTTGGCCGTTCCTAGATAGGAGTGCAAGAGTACATTCCACAGCTGGTGCCATGGTTCTGGGAAGCTACTGGTTTATCACCGTTTGTGTGCTCTGTCGCCGGACTAGGTACTCATAAATGTCTGCTAATGTAACAAGAAATTAAGGCCTACTATTGTGTAACCAGGAATCGAGGATTTTGATCCATTTTGAAAGCTTGGGAAATGCTTTGCTGCCTGAGGCTGCAACTTGATGAGTGGGTTTCAATCATGTGACGTCAAATCTTACATAACTAACCTCCCAAAACGGCTAGTGTTAGGGCTCGCTTAGGGCATGAATGCCAAGAGCGAAAAAAACCGCACCAAACCTGGTGTTCTAGCGCCAGCCGGTCGACGACGAAAAGCGACAACATCCATCCGACTCCGAGGACCATCACCTTTCCCTCGCCAACTCCTTCAAGATGGTGAGTCCTATCCATGCCCATCGCCAGAGAACTCGAAAATCAACCTCTCCGATCCCATTCCCATCCCCAAGACAAGTTCAACGAGGGGACCTGGAAACGCCGTCCCAATCCCGTCATTATTGAAGATCACCGCCACACATCATCACCACCCACAAATCCGACAACCATGATTGCTGACGACTACTTCTTGCTTCGCTATACAGGTCCGTTACGCCGCCCAGGAGATTCCGGCCGCAAAGAGCGCCCGCGCGCGGGGCTCTTACCTGCGTGTCAGCTTCAAGAACACCCGTGAGACCGCTCAGGCCATCAACGGCATGAAGCTGCAGAAGGCTCTCACCTACCTCGAGAACGTCACCAAGAAGTCCATGGCTGTTCCCATGCGCCGCTACGCTGGCTCCACTGGCCGCACCGCCCAGGGTGAGTCGCCCTCGAATTTTGAATTTATCTACGTGCTGGATGGAATTGAACGGCAACGGTGTTGTTGGGACGATGATGGGGTGATGGGCATCAGAATTGAATAAACGACATTGATGAGAGGGAATTGAGCAGAAATGCTGTCGGTGTGGCTTTTTTTCTACGGAATCTTTGACAAGGCTGGAAGGGAAAACGGCACCGTTGCTGCTCGAAAAATTCACTGTGGGAAATTTGATGGCATGGAAACAAAGCGACTAACCATTTTTACCTACAGGCAAGCAGTTCGGTGTCTCCAAGGCTCGCTGGCCCGTCAAGTCTGCCGAGTTCCTGATCGATCTCCTCAAGAACGCCGAGGCCAACGCCGACACCAAGGGTCTCGACACCGGTGCTCTCGTTGTCAAGCGCATTCAGGTTAACCAGGCTCCCAAGGGCCGCCGCCGCACTTACCGTGCTCACGGTCGTGTACGTTCTCCAAATTTTTGAGTCAAACCTTGATGAGCACTCGAACTGATTTTTTTCTTAGATCAACCCCTACATGACCAACCCCTGCCACATCGAGCTCATCCTCACCGAGGCTGACGAGGAGGTCGCCAAGGCCCCCGAGACCTCCCTCAAGGCTTCCCGCCTGTCTTCCCGCCAGCGTGGCTCCCAGATCCGCCGTGCCCTCACTGAGGCATAAGCGGATCGCCTCATGATATACCGGAATGGGATGGGACGCAAGGGGACGACTTGGTGAAAAAGGATTTGCGGTGGACGGGTTTGACCGGAGTTCTTGCACATCTGTATGTTGGAACGGAAAATGATACCGGATCATACAAGATTTTTTCTAAGGTCATGGCACCAACACTCGGAGGAGAACCAAATAAAAAGTTTAAACAGCGCCGCTCCGGAATGATGGATAGAGGAACTCTGTACTGCCCGGTCCGATCATGATTATCAACGTTGGTTCTTCTTCTGTGACTTGTCTCGGCTTTGTGTACGGGGACTGTTGAGGTTCCCGGTGTAGGGTAGTGCTCAGGGCTGTTTGCGTTCCTACCTAGACTTGTCTGGTCTGATCAATTCCAGACTTCCAGTCCGTTCCAGATCATACGAGAGGCTCTGCGAGGGTTCCCGGACAGACGGTCCGCTCAGTTCCTAAAATAATATCACGTTTCACGACTCAATATGCATTCTTCCTATGACTCCCAAGCTGACTATCTACCCCAACAAATTGATGTCTACCGTGCAGTAGCTGCGCGATTTGGTCTCATCAACCTTACCTGGTTCCAACCAGTCAGCTTTTGCCCGGGCGGTAGGTAGATCAACTCCTCGCGTGTGGTTGATACATGCCTCCAGTTTGTGGTGGCTCAATATATATCTGCGTCCGGACTGAGCGAAAACACAACTCCCCACTGCAACTCCGGGCACCCGCACCTACCTCACGGAATTTACTGGGTTACCTACTCTTTGATGCACTTAATGGAGTATTATTTGTCCAGGCCTGTCGCAGAATACCTGGAACCTAGTTAGAGTGACAAGTCATGGACTAAACCTATCTATTCCTTAGGATCACGCTAATCGGGCATCATTGCGCCTTCCATCGCCAACCAAGGTTAAAGTTTCATCAGCCGGAATTGGGCACATGACTAAGTTTATCACAAGGTGTTTGAGTTATGACAACCGCCCGAGTGTCGTGCAGTAAACCCTGGGTTCGGGTTCTTTGGGCTTTATCAGCATTGAAATGGAAGACCCATTGATAGGTACGAATGCAATTGTATGCCATTGATGCTGGCTGGGCAAGTGAACATGACAGGACTGGAATGGACCAGCTGCCAGTGATGGATTCATTCCACCAGTATCGGACCAAGATCTTTTGAGGGCCTTTAATTCCAGGGAAATGATTGCGACATGCACTTTGCGACTTCAGAACTGCCAAGCGTCGGGGACCAAATATGGCGGGTGGGGGTGACACTGTCCTTGGAAGGCTTATGCGGGGATATACAATCGCTGTATCGCAAATTCTCCAACAGGGCTGTCTGTGTGTGTCTTTGTGTACAAAGGTTGACCCTTGTTGATTTTGGACGTCCTATTCTACAAGCCTCTCATTCTATTGCCTACGACGTCGAGCAGCTACTATGTCTCGACTTTCCGACTACCGTCTCTTATGTTTCGACGTCTACGGCACTCTCATCGACTGGGAGAACGGCATTCTCGCCGCGCTACAGCCACTCCTCGCAACCAGCACCACCGAATTCTCCCGCGAGCATCTGCTGACCCTATATCAGGAGCTTGAAGGCGAGCAGCAACGAAAGACACCAGCAATGCCCTACTCCGAGCTTCTCTCCACGGTTCATCCCCGCCTGGCAGCGCGTCTGGGGCTACCCACCCCCAGTGAAGCCGACAACCAACGCTTCGGCGCGTCAGTAGGCACCTGGCCCGCCTTTCCCGACACAGTCGAAGC
>JAXQJV010000323.1:0-22976 GCA_037042255.1 Penicillium sp. PG106-07D
TGAACACGGAGATTTCCGAACCTTCGGGCAAGGCCTAGGTCCTGATAGGTTGGGTAGTTGATTTCTGATAACCTGTTGGAAGAGAGTTTACATTGTCGTTCTCGCGACGGTTCCATCCATTCCATGGATGGCGGGCCTAGAGGCGACGTCTCGGTGCGAAGAACGACCGCGGTAGGTGACCACCTGGTCGATAATATATCGGGAATCCATCTTCTGGCTGGGGGCACCAAACCTAGTGCCTCCCTGCTGTACCTACCGGACTATGTACGGAGCCTGCTTTAGCTGACAAGAAAGATCGACAGGAATAGCACCTGTTGAGAAGCCAGCGCACGTTAGCTGGTGCTCGGAATATCTTGACAGGCCGGAGGCCGGAAATAAAACACATTGACCCTGATTTTGCCTCTGGTCATCGACTAAGTAGCCGACGCCATCAACGGTTTCTTGCGCATCGGAATTCCTGGCTGCAGGGATGCTCAGGCCAATTGCCGCTGCCACCGTTTAGCAGTGTTGTGCTCGAGTGGGGCCAGAGGTGGCCACCTCGGGGAAAAAAGGTTATCGACCGCCTTGGCTACCGCCTTTCCCTAGTTAAGCCCCACAAATCAGGTAAATCTGTGCCTTAGCTTTTGAATAATAACGTCCCTATCTATCTAGCATGGTCAATATCCATACAAATGCGGAGCACTGTGGACCGGTCTCGGGGCATCTCGAACAAACATCAATAAGATATGGTATGGCATTTGCCATTAAAGAAGGAAGTTCTAACCAGCATTTGAATGGATCAAGCCAAGGCTCGACCCTGGTGGCTCACCTAGACAGATCAGTTGATCTCTTATCGCTCCCCAACTGGTTTCACCCCACCCCCCCCCCCCAAGTCTGGGGGAGATAGTGACACAAGGTGCGATAGCGTGACACAAAGCATATGCGAGAGTGCCCAGGCGCATCAAGAAACATGATAACGAGGCTGTGTTCGTCATCACCGAGCGGCTGGGGATTTAGAACATGCAGGCCAAGCTGAAGCTACTGTACTTGCGGGATCAATGCTGCGCGGCCGTGTACTTTACAGTGGACCGTACTCCATGGGTAATCCGCGATCTCGTTAGCAGACTGATGACATGGGGGTTTATGCCGCGAAGAGAGGGGGAGATAATCAATTATCGCATTGCAATATATTCCTCGAGAAATTGAGTACATTGCGAGCGCGCGATTTTTGGCTGTAGACATATCGAGTGATCAACATGATTCGACAACAAGTCATGCGTTGGATGTGATTTGACTAGTGTTTCTAACTGTCCGTTTAAAAGTTTTGAATCATTAATTAGAAGAGCTACAGAAGTTGGAATTGCTAGATATCATTAGTCTAGACTCCAGTAGCTTTGACCCTGTGAAATCGTACGCTAGCAAGGTTGTTAAAGGGGAGAACGGTTTTTTGTCGACTGTGGTCGAGGTCAACCTGCTCAGAAGCCCACAGCTCCTTAGAGACAGAGACGCCACTCAGACGGATAGGGTATCCGGTGTAAGAGAATACAATCCCTAACCCGTCTCCAGACTTGAGGTTGCGTGCTAAGCCGTAAGTAATGGGTATTGGGTAATACAAAATTGGTAACGAGCGTATTGGCTGGTCACCGCTGAAGTGGCGGCCTGAGGTGTCCATGACCGCTCGTGGCGGGAAAATGGTTGATTCCTGCAGGAGCAGGAAAAATAGAACAGCACACAGAAAAAAAGAGCCAGGGGGTCGACATCGAAACGAGTGTATGGTACATGAAAAGATCTTCACCTTGGCTGTTGCGATTTTATTTGCTCCAGCAGGAAAAGGTCCCAATCGCGGAAGCCCTAGTATCAGCCAGCCCTTGTAGAGGGAATTTAGAGTCTTCCACGTTCCGTTGAGAGGACTGACTCTGTTTCTGCCGGTCTGGATCGGCGCTCACAGTTTTCCCGCTCTCCTTTCTCGACTCCACAAGGCAATCACTTTCCCCCTACCCCAGCAACTTCCACCTACAAACTTGTTCGTCAGTCGTCAAAGCCTCGTTCACTCCTGTTCCAGGAGCCGTGGTCTTGCGAGACCGGTCCTGGTACATCGCGTGAATCACTTCGACTATTTCGTCTGATCAGCTCCCCTAATTCTCCCACCGACATCGTTCCTCCGAACTCCGCCGCCCGCCCGCCCTCCCCAACCATCCACACGCGACTACAACACCGTCTCAGATCCAGCACAGCACGAGAGTGGTCGGTCGCTTACATCTCCTCGTCGTGATAGTTGGAGCCATTTGAGCCACAAGGGTCTACGAAGTATGGGACCAGCAGAGTTACCCTCCTCGCCCGCCTTCCCTACCCTGGACCCCGTCATCATGGACGAAGAGATGGAGTCCACCTTCCGCAACGCCAACATGGATTTTCTCGACCCTGCCAAACTCGACATGCCATCCGAGTCTGCCGGAGCCGACTTTGACGATATATTCTCCCATGCTACCCACTCCCGCTCCCACGCCGCCCCAGAGGCCTCGAAGCGCTACCGCGACCAGCACCCCCTGAGGCAACAACCAGTCTTGACGGCCGATTCCCCTGCAGAGTCGCCAGACAACTCGAGTCGCAGTTCTTCGTCCGAATCTCCGCGAAATCACTTGCGACAGGCCTCGATCGCATCTACCAACTCCGCCGCTCATAGCGAAAACCCGCTGGTATCTACAGGATTTGCATCGGAAGACTGGATGCGCCCCGATCTCTCGTCTGTGAAAGAAGATTCGCCCTTCACGATAGATCCGTCGTATCCCCTGGATGGCGGTCTTTCTCTGGACCACCCCGACCTGGAGTACAGCAATAGAGCCATGGATGCCGCGTTTGATTTTGAGAGTGCAGCAAGCAGCCCGAGTCCGCTGAAGACGGAGCACCCGCCTCAACTCAACGTGCAAAAGAGCTCGAAACCACAGATTTGGAGTCCCTCGAATGCATCGGCTTTACCGAAGTCAAGGGATCAACGGAATGCGTCCTCGGTGAGTCATTTTTCTATAAACGGCGCGCTGCAAGGGAAGCATCTGGAGAGAGTGCTAACATCATAATTCAAATAGGCTTCCCGGAGCGGATCTCAATTCTATCCGTTTGGATATAAGGAGCAGTCTCCCTTTGGAGGACAATTCACGAATGGCACTGACAGACTCTCTGCACCTCAATGGGCCGGCCAATCTCCATCGTCGCTGTTGGAGGAAAGCTTCGGGGGTATTAACATGAACAGCCAGTCTCCTATGAATGCCTCCATGTCGCCAAACATGAACTTTGGCTCACCCAGCGCATTCCCATTCCCAGTCAACTTTGCATCTTCTCCAGCTCAGCCCCAGATGGATTCCGCCAGCTCGACACAACCAGTATTGACTGTTCACCCAACCTCCCTCAAATCTCGTGTTGAGACCCAAATTCCGATCCGATTGACACTTTCTCCGCTGCCGGCCGGCGTCAAGAAGTTGCGCCTCCCTTCTCACACCATCTCCAAACTCAAATTCCTCGCCCCTCCCTCGACCGAATCCACCCCCGATACCCTCCAATTATACACGAGCTTGGTGTGTACCAGTGCAATGCAGGACCGGGACAAGCTGAAACGGGCATTTGCACGGACACGAGGCGAAAGGAATCCGGGGAACGCAAACGGAACGGAGGAAGAACGGCCATTGGACGGTGGGGACGTGAAGATTTGTACTGGCTGTATTCAACGAGAGCGAAAGCGTGCTTCACGCAAGAAGCAACGCAAGCCCGAAGAAGACGAGCTCTTTCAGAAAGATGAGGAGAAGCGTGTCATCGTGTTCAACACAAGCGAGATCAAGGAGTGGACTGAGCCACCCAAGACCGCTGCTGCGGGTTACGGAGATATGCCACCTGCCCCTCCAGGAGCGATGCAGGTCGAATTGCCCATGCGAATTGCTTGCTACTGCCGACACCAGAACGAGAAGCTTGGATTCCAGGTCATTTTTACCGTCAAGGATCACTTGGAAAACGTTGTGGCGCAGGCGATCACTAACTCCATCATGATTACGGACGACCACAAGACACAAGCACCTTCTGCTCCCCCACCAGCTGGCCCTTCACCGTCGTTGCCAGATGGAACCCAGTTGCCGGGTGTCGGTGTCTTCTCCTCCGGCGAGAATGGCAAGGCTGCAAATGGTGCATTTGCATCCCCTCAGTCGCCGACTGACCTTCAGGGCCTCCAGCAAAGATTCAATTCCCAGTACCAACTGACACCCAGCTCCTTTGCTGCTGCTGCCGCTCAAAATGCCACCAATGGCGTATCCTCAAATTCGCAGACACCCCGGAATCTGTCTCGCCAAGCTTCGCCTACGGATTTCCAAGGCCCGCAGACTAAGCGACGGAAGCATAGCAGCTCTAGCCGACTTCCCTCAGAGCTGACAATGACCCGGATGGAGACCCCTCAAGCATCTAGCTCGGCCATGGGTAATGCGGCACAACTTGCGGCTGCTCGTGGCTTCGCCTCGCCCACCGAGCGGCCATTTGTAACCCCCTCGTCGATGTCGGGGCACTACGGAAACGGTCCTCCCACGCCGAACCAGAGCAATGATAACAACCCCTTCTTCAATCCGACGCCTGCTCAGCGGCAGAGTCTGGATAGCCTGGCTCAGCAAAATCTGGCGTCTGCGCCCACCTCTGCCCAGCCCAGCCGTCCTGGAACCCCAGGCGCATCCGCCCGTAATTCGTTCCAGGATCAGAATCTTGCGCTTGCCCTCGGTGCTACTACTGCGAATCAGATTTGGCCCTCGCTTGCAACTACACCGAACCGGTTGCCTTCCGTCATTCATAAATTGGTCCCTGCTGAGGGTTCAATTACTGGAGGCACAGAAGTCACGCTGTTGGGAAGTGGCTTCTACCCCGGCATGGAGGTGGTCTTTGGTGATACTTTAGCAACTACTACTACCTTCTGGGGTGACAAGTGCCTCAATTGTCTCACTCCTCCTGCTCTCCAGCCAGGACTGGTATCGGTGGTCTTCAAGCATGAGCATCCTACTTTTGGACAAGTACAGCAGCCTCCGCCACTTATGCCTAAACAGCAACTATTCTTCCGATACGTGGATGACCGGGAGCTCCAAATGTACCGCCTGGCTCTCAACATTCTTGGACAGAAGTTGGGTAGCCAAGCAGATGCCTTCCAAACCGCTCAGCAGATTATGGGCAGCGACCCGAACGCCATCTTCAATATGCAGAAGGACATGCAAGGCGGTGGTTCCTCTGGCAGCCATCAACGCCAGGTGCCTGGGCACGAGGCTCAAGGCAAGCTTAGCGATCTTGACTCCAAGATGCTGACCTATCTTGAGTACATCGACCTGGATGACAACCCCAGGCCACCGCGCTACAACTCTCGTAGCACTACTGGCCAGTCGCTTCTCCACTTCGCCGCTTCGTTGGGTCTGACTCGATTCGTTGCCGGACTGTTGGCTCGTGGTGCAAACCCTGATGTACAGGACAACACTGGCAATACTCCTATGCATCTAGCTGCTCTTCACGGCCATGCTCACATAGTTAACCGACTTCGTCTGGCGGGCGCCAATGCCAGTGCTCGCAGCGTTCGTGGCTTCACCCCTGCAGACTTGGCGACAACTCTCCCCGCCCACCAGGCTGCTCTGCTTCCATCTCGCCATTACCGCTCCCGCAGCGTGGGATCACTTACTTCGCGTCGGAGACGTAGCAGCAGCTCTGTTTCACTTAATTCACTTTGGGAGGCTTCGTCAGCATCGGGCTCCTTGGGCCATGTTGTCGATGATTCGGAGGAGCTTGACGACAGTGAAGACATTGACAGTGACGATTCTGAAGCTCCTTTGTACCTCAGCGCTTCTCGGCGGTCAAGCATGCACCAAGATGCCATCCCGCCCGTTGTGGACGCTGGTGAGCGACGCGCTGTACCCGATGCTCGCGGGTTCTCTACGGCAGCAATCGTTGCCTGGCGTAATCACCTCGCGGGTCAGATCAACCAATTCCAGCAGAGTGTGGCTAACGCTTTCCCCAACATTCCTGCGTTACCTCCCATGCCTGCGATGCCCACTATGCCTACCATGCCCGCTATGCCGGACTACCAGGCCAACCAAATGATGCGTCGCATCACCAATCTTGTACCTCATCGACCCACAGCCCGGGACGGATGGTGGGATCTGCTGAAGGGCAATACTGCCGCTCAGACCCAAAACCAGCCGCCATCTTACGATGAGTTGTATCCTCACCAGCAGGACGACGCGGAGGCGACTGAAATCAAGAAGTCATCCCTCCTACGTGCTGCAACGGAGGCGGCTATGGATCAACACTTTGAGGCACAAACCAGCCTCCCCTCCGCGTCAACATCGACTGCGGCTGCGGTCATTAAACGCAACACACAAGCAGTAAAGGATGAGCTCAAAGACATTACCATCGGAAGCAAGGTCCTCTCACGAGAGCAACAGAAGCATCTCCGAGAGCATCAGGCCCGCCGCATGAAGGGCTTGGGTAGTGATCGGAACCTCTACTTTATTTGGGTAAGTCAATTGACAACACTTTTCTCAAATCCGGGAATCTCGTTATTAACTTCTCGTTTAGATTCCTCTTCTGCTTCTAGTTATTTGTGCTTGGGTTCGGAATTACGTGCCCGGGATCTCGCAAGGCGTCACGGACAGCTATGAATTTGTGAAAGCTCGCTACACACAGCGGGCTGTGGAAATGGGCATTTAGGGACAGTTTTCTTTTGTCGATCCATATTACTTTCCCATCTTTGCTTGTTATTTTTTCTTGCCCTTTGGTCCACGGTGTGATTGGATCCGGTGTTTTTTTTCCTTCAGCGGGTTGGCGCGACCCGGCACACCTTATATATTTTGTTGTCGGCTCTTGCGCTTGTCATTCTTTGAGTGTGCTTGTAATGAGAGGATACGACTTTACATATGTTCGAGCTTGCGAAGGCGATGCAGTATTTTGTTGAGATAGGGTTGCATAGGTAGATAATCCAAGTCTTTAGTGAATCTCATAGACTGAGAGGCGGGCCTTTGAGATTTTGGATGAGATTGATCTCAATTCACCGCAACTGGTTGCAGTTATAGTACCTGTGTTATGAACATCCTCAACTGTCAGGTGGGGACATTTAGACCAGCTTACACTACAGCTAGACCAGCTAGACCCGTGCTCCAGTGTTGCTTATGGCCTCCTCGAATCCCAGCTCAATAATTGCCAACACGCTTCCAGCGGCCTGCTCAATGTCCTTCACCTGTAAACGTCCATCCAGACGACTGAAAATAAGCTTCCAATCCTGCAGACTTTCTTTCAGGATGTTTGAAAGTTTGCGGCATATTCAAGTCGCGTGCCCGCAGTAGACGCTCCTTAAATACCGACAGGGTTCCTAGTCCTGGAACGACTATATATGGGCCCCGGGCTTAACTTTTTGAACCGCATGCGATAGAATTCGGGTGCAATCGTCATTCGACCAACTGTGCATGACGTTCCGGACGAGATAGAGATATCGGCATCATCTTTGACTGGTTGGGTTTTGAAGAAGCTATGTGCTTTGTAAGAAATACGGCCACTCAGACTCGGAGAATCTTCCTGGGAGGCGAGATGTTCAGGTCCCTGGGCCACGATATCTGGGAGATCTTTGACAATAAATGTCAAGTTAGGGTATTGTCGAGGTAATGCAATGGAGGCATGGCCGGCTGAACCATCCATCTTTCATGGACAGAAGGGTTTTCAACATGGAAAGGATAAGTCATTCGTATCAACCACCTGTGCAAGCTTATTCCAGTCCCGGCCATTCAACAGGGTGACTCAGGCTCAGCTCTTGACTAGCCGTTACGGCACGCATATATCAGCAAACTGACGACACCGCTCGGGGTCCTCCCCAATATACTCGAAGAACGGTAGATCGGTCTTGAGAGCGAAGTTGGCCGCTGTTTGGGTTAGCTTCACAGATCCGGGCCATTGCTTGTCTGCGTCCGCCATGGAGAATGCGGAGAGGGCGCCCGTGTCCAGTGAGAAAAGAGGCCCAGTCATGGAGAGATGGATTCGTCTGTAGCAATGCCGATCTGGCAAAATGAGCGATGTGGTTTGGTGGTTTTTCGATGAAGAGCCCGTTGGTAACTGCCATGCGGACGATGGTCTTCAATTTGATCTCGGAGACTTTCGCTGGAGAGGCAAGATCGCCGTATGATATGGTTCCTTGGAGAGGGACGCGACGGAAGATTCCGAACTGGCAGAGCCAGTGCAGGCAGCCAATGTCTTGGTACTGCATCTGACATCCATATAGTTAGTATTGATACAATTCGTGGAATGGTTGGTCACAAGCGCTTGTCTGTAAATGTGTAATGTACTCGCTAGGACCTGCGGCTAGATGGGAGATATTACTAGCGAGGTCGAGAATATGGTATCGGGCCATATGCGCATCCGCTGAAGCGTTGCCGGGTAGGGTGTAGATAGGTGTGGCATGATCAAATGATGGCAATGGATAATTCAGAGCTGTGAGATGATCGGTCAGGATCTTGGCATTATCGGCGAGAGACCAAGTCAATCGATCGAGGGTAAGTGAAGGCGACGACTGCATTCTGCGAATCAACAAGAATGCCGGTATATCAGGTTCTTTAGACAATTGAGAGATTTTTCTCTATCCTTTCCAAGGTTTATCGTATAAATTTGGTTTCGACGACGTGGGCTCAACTTATAAAGCATGGTGAGGTGATTATTTTTTGTTGACCTGTTCGGCATATAAACGGAGTCCGAAAGGAACATGGGAGACATTGGAAAACCAGGTCCGGTGCCAAGGATGAAAAAGCTCTGCTATTTATTCAATATGATGGGCTTTTATCTCAACGTTTGCAGAGCTGAAGAAAGACTCAATGTTTGACAGCGGATTGACAGCGTGTTACTATTAGGTGCCTAGTGGTCTTGGGTGGTCCCAGACCGTACTTCAACAATCTTGATCTAATGGGGTTCTCTTCTTCATTCACTTGTTTATGTCAAGCATTCTTCACGCTCCAGTCATAGCTGAGGCTCCTATGTCCAGCCTCGGGGCGAGCAAATCTCCCAAAGAATGGCAAACATGGATTTGCGAGCGACTATCTTCAACAAGACGTGTGACGTGAATATTCTCGATGTTGGCGAGCTGTTGGTCGGTCACTTCAAACACCTGGACAAACACGCCTGCCAGAATTATCGAGCACGCTACACCCATCTACTGAGAGGCCCCAGGCTTTACACAGCTCCCAAGACTCCGTCATGAGAGTATGGTGTCTGTGAGATTAAACGTGACATCAAAGGCCAAGCTATCACACCTTCGGCCCTGATCAAGCAACGAGCCGGGCAGCTTCCATCACAGACGAGAACGCCCTACAGTGACAGGACATCAGAGAGCAGGTCCTTTCGATATCTTTTTTTCAACAACACAGCAACTAGCACAACACTCTGAAAGTTGAAAGCAAAGGGACATCCGGGGGGAACTGATGATGCTGGGATGCTAAAGCAAATTTCTATCTATTATTTGGAACCGCAATAGCCCGTCCAAATACACAGGCAGTTCTCATTCCCTCATTCTCTGGGAGCACTTTTGATGGCTTGCAAATTACCAATACTCGAACATCCTTGGAAATTAATTTCGCCATGTGGAAAGAGGTCCACACTCAGCGCGAGAGCATCATCGCGGCCTCGAATCTAGACTTGAAGGGTTTCCCGACAATGGTCTAGCGTCGAAAATGCGCCCCTCCGTCTGCCTAATTGCAGCATTATTCTTTGCCTATTCTCGTCAGTGCCGAGAATATGCGCGTCTCCCATTACCCAAGGATAAACGCACAGAAATTCTTGGCCGACGGTACGACAGCTCAGCATATAACCACCAAGATCAAGAACGAAACACACATTCAACCACTCACCGCTGCCATTGAAAGAACATAAGAGCCAAAGATTGTCGGCTTGATATGGAGTCGCCCCTTCTTGGCTCTACTGAGTTTTCTACGGCATCAAAAATTCTCCGCGGACAAAGCGAATTCCATCAGCCCTTCTTCTGCCCCGCCTCGCAATAATTATTGCAGCAACAAGTGAAGGCTAACATGTTCAAATGGCAAAGTCAAGCCTCCCATCGCGTGCTTCTAGCACATTAGGATTGTTGAAGCTATCTAGTGAAAAGCCGACATTTCCATCATCAAGACGTGTTGATCTCCTGGATCTCGGTAACCGCGGCTTGCAGTCAATTATGCAGACGCGTTCAGAGTCAGACTCGCAATATGAGTGTACAAAGGCCTGATCAAGCGCTCCAATTGCGATACATCCACTCTAGGCCCCTTTTCAATGACTTGACGGTCTCAGGGACTCGGGTCCGGCTACAGAAATAGTTAATAGCGTGATCAATCACTCAAAGATGTGTAGGGGGTGACCCGGCTATACTCTTTCTGTAGGCTACTAGTACAGTTTGAGCAGCGCCATATATAAAGCCACTGTTTAATTCGATTTAATTCGATCGTCTCCTGCATTAGATCGTAAGACCATGAAGTTTCTGGGCAGTGAACACTCCAGACACGAGGTTGCTTTGCGGCTCATCGGACCCACCTATTGCGCGATCAACGTGTTTCGTCCAATTCGCATTGCGAATCGCAACCTTTCACATTATCACGTCATTGGGGCCAAACAGTTGTCATAATGGACGAACAATTGGAAGCTCTCGTTCAAGATGGAAGAAGAAAGTCTAGTCCGTCGCGTGCCCGTCATAGTATTATAGCTACTGCAAGTCTTTGACCATCAATCTTCGATTTGACTTTCTTATACATGGCAATGGATCGTCCGACCGATCGGTGGTTCATTACCTGCTACCTCGCGATCCCTCCTACGAGGACACGATCCTCAAGATGGCGCTCTCGAATGAGCAACTAGAGATGGTAGGCATCGCGGGCCGTGTCAGCTCGATCCTATCCATTCTGGGGTCATTCGTGATCATTGGAGCTTTTTGTTTGTCGCGATACTTTCGCAGCCCTATCCATCGGATCATCTTCTTCAACGCTTTTTACAATTTGGTAGACTCGGCGGGGACGATGATTTCAGTATCAGGGCCTGCTGCAGGGGATACTTCGTCCTTGTGCCAATTCCAAGGATTCGCTCTTCAAATGTACATGCCTCCTCGATCGAGGGTCCGTTGGAATCAAGCATAGGGCTTGCGCAGAGCTGATTATTGCATAACAGGTTTCCACTTGCAGATGTTTTATGGACATTTGCAATGAGTTTTGACACATACCTCGTCGTCTTTCATCACTTTGATGCCCATTCCTTACAAAAACTCGAGATTAAATACATCGGAACCATTTCCGCGTTGACTGGCATACCCGCAATCGTCTTTCTTTTCATCAGAACACCGTCCAGAGGCCCCATCTATGGTGGCGAGACTGTAAGCTTGGAATATTCACTCAAGGTTTCTTTCCTTCTGGCAAGCTTGACTAACTCATCTGGAAGATTTGGTGCTCTATATCTCCCAACTGGATGCTCATTCGCCTTGTGCTTTACTACTTACCTGTATGGTATGTGCAACTGGAGCGCCACTTTCTTCAAGCAATGACTTTTCTAACCATCGTCTCATGATAGGATCGTTATAGGAATCGTGATCGTCATCTACTGCTTGATTGGTATCGAGATAGCAAGACTCAGGGACGGATTCAAATTAACCGAGGACGACCACATTGCTCTAACCTCCAACTCGACGGGCAACCGGCCATTCGATAACAACGGCAGCACCGTCACGACAATTGTCGAATCGGACCTGAACAATAAACCTGGGCTCGTATCGGAGTCCCACATCATGAGCCAGTCATCCTTGGAGCGAGCTTCCACCCCGCGACAATCCTCAAAACCTCTCAACTCGGGCGCCAACCATAGCCCGCCATCCCAGAGGCGCATGTCGTTTAAGCAGTATATCTTGATGCCATCACTTTTCTTCCTAGCACTGTTGACAACATGGCTGACACCCACTATCAATCGGGTGTCCTTGTTCATTCACCCGGATAATCACTCATATCCGCTTTACTTGGCTGTGAGTGCATTGGGGTCTTTGCGTGGGTTCTGGAACGGCATCATCTTCATTACTATGGGGTTGAAAGGCTGGAAGAGACGTGCTATAGAGAGGAGGATTTTGAAAAGACAAGTAAGTTAGATCTCACTGCGGGTGAGAGATTACCTATGGATTATGAACTCGATGGATGCTGACTTGGGTTTTCTTTCTAGGCGAGACGGATCGATCGATGAATCGCTGTACATACTCTCGTTATTGAATATAATTAATATTACACTGAACAAAGACGTGACTTATCTTGGAAGACTCTAGAGGCGCGAGTGCACTACTAGTTCCCAGAGCTTCTTTCCCGTGTCTACAGGATACACCTGTTGCATTAATGCACGGGCTCCAACAGTTTAACGCCTCGACATCACTCCAGTGCCAGCAATTGCGGTTGAGCCATGACTAGATAACCTCTCGGCTTTGAACCAAGCCGACTGAAGCACTCGGAAGAGGCCATGAGCGCATGGAATGAGTTCCCTACCGAGTTCGTAGTCGCCTTCATCCGTTACGGCACTTAAAAAGAGAGCAAGTTGAACCATCCACAGTCAAACCATCCTTCACAAGGCTAAGGCTACGCCTACTCACAGGAAGCAGTCAGGGAGAAAGCAAGCAATCTGAAAATCTGAAGCTTGGTGACCTAGAGATCTCTCTAAGGAACAAGAAGACAGAGAAGACAGGGGAGGGCGCCTCTTATAGGCCAAGAGAACAACAACGCAGGGCCTGCCAAGTGCCAACCGGTATCTACCGAAGGGAAATTTCGATCTCTTCCAAATCTCTACCTAGAATTAGATTTTCGACCGCCACGGTCCCTGAAAAGTGGCTGTCAACATTAGTAAATTTTCTGGAGCTTTACAAAGTTACAGTTTGAAGGAATGACTTGACCCATAAAGAAAGATGTGTGCCATCTCAAAAGTTCGGGCAAGAACGGCGAAAGAGTCACGACCTAATTTGCGGGAACCATGCGTAATAGTTTCTTCAGGCTCTCGGACGCCAAAGCTATCCCGAGTGAGATTGTTTTCCATTGGAATGAGGCGTTCGTGGCTTGCGATTTAGAGTTAAAATTTTAGGTTCTCGCTCAACTCCCGATGATCCGTTACGTGCCAGCGGGGCTGCTCTTAACAGTGATGGCAATTGTCTCCATGCTAGAGTATGAGAGAAGCTCACAATATCACGAGGCGCTGTGAGCAGCCTTCAGACCATGTACATGGTGCAGTGCTCATCTTATGAGTTAAGCCGACCTCAACGGTATAATGCAGGCGACGGCGGCCAGGCTATTCCCATTCCTCCGATCTCGCGACATCCGCTCGCTCCGACATTCCGATTGTTTACTATATCAGGCTGAAAACAAGTCACCAATTACGAACTCGAGGAGAGGCCAGTTCTCAACGATCCCGATCCCAACGATTCGGCGGTACAGGGTGCATGTCCTCCGCTTCGCATCGAGGTTGTGTGCCGTCGGAACTTGGCCGAAGCTGTGGAGTGCAGTGAAGCATTCCATGACCATCCCACGCTCCCCACCCTCCTTGCCTTGTTTCATGCTCTGTATTGGGCCAGGTACCGTAGCCCATCTCTTGGCAGCTGGCTTGGCAGCAGGATATGCGAGACAAGGCCGAATAAGCCTTTGATATTTGCTTCGCGCCAAGTCGATGTAAGATCTGTGATAGGCTCTTGGTCCCGGGGATGAGGCTGTCAATGTAAGAATTTTCCCCTCAACACCCGTGAGCTCTGGTCTCTCTCACAATTCCGGATGGCTGCCATAGACCAGCCATAGAGGAATCGTTGAATAATGAATACCTGGTCCTTGTTGGGCCCGCAATACTGAATCCGAATGATTCTACTCTGGCCCGATCCCGACTCTGGTAGTCTCCGGCCCGACGAGCCAATGAGGTCGGCCCGGGAGAAAGTGATCTCCAGCGTGTGGTTCCAACTAAAACCCTTCGAGTTTTACCCCGTGGCAACATCGGAGAAGTGCCTTTCTTTGAGAGATTGAGAAGTTGAGACTATACCCCACGATTCAAGGTGCTCGGTCAAGAGACATTGCTTGATATGTGCCCGGTGAACGTTACTTAAGAAACCCCAAATCCGAGAGTACCGGTGGGTGGAGGCTACCTAGAACATAGCACATTAGAACAAAATTCCGATGTAATTTCGGCATGAAGATCCAGAAATATCCAACACGCATGTTTGACATAGATGTATGTTAGTTTTTCGGGTAACTTGCATCATAAGACGGCCCGCGATCAATACTTTGAAGTTTGCACTGGGACAGACTCGGATGCAGCAGCAGGTCGGGGTACCTGCCCATGGGGGGATGATACTAACCCCCAAGCTAGCTAGGGCTCTTCAATGGGGCTATCGGCATAACCATCAAGTCACAGAAGGAGTTCAGAATCCTGCGACCCAGTGGACAGCCCGTACCCACTGGCGTGTACTGTGTGATCATCACACCCACAAACGTGATTCACTCAAAATTTATCTTGCGGGGTCTCCACGGCCCTTAGGCGAGAGTGCTACCAGCTGAGGGCAGACCTACGGATATAAACCGAGTGCCTGTTCTCTGTTCCCTTTCCTCCTGCACAGAGTGATCTTCCACCTCCAGTGCATCCTGCTCAGTCAACATGGTCTCACTATTCCGAGGCAAAGCCCTTCGGGTGGCACAGGCGCTTCTCATTGTGGCTCCTGGTACGTATCCTGCTTCTTACGACTACTCAACAGAGCAAGATATTAACGTGTTTTTCCATTTACAGCCTTCATTGTCTTCGGTTATAACCAATCTGGACTCGGGCCTCTCGCAACTTTGCAGAGCTGGGTGAAAGTGTTCCCTGAAATCGACACAATCAATACTACCGGAACCCTACGCGCAAAGAACTCTACCGCCAAAGGTGTTGTGATTGCCTCGATGCAACTTGGTGCCCTTGTCGGAGCTCTCTCGTGTACAACATTCAGTGATCGAATTGGTCGACGAAAGACTATCTTCCTCGGTGGTATTCTCACAATCATCGGTCAATTACTTCAGACTGCCGCCTATGGCCTTCCCCAGTTTGTCGTTGGACGGGTCATCCTTGGTCTTGGTATTGGTCAATTCAGTGTTGCTGTTCCTGTATGGCAATCGGAGTGTACATCTGCCAAACACCGTGGACAGCACGTCATTGTTGACGGCATCTGTATCTGTCTAGGCTACACCCTTTGCAATTGGATTGACTTTGGTCTCAGCAAAGTCAGCGGTTCTCTGCAATGGCGGGTTCCGTTAGTGGTCTCTTTCTTCTTCTCCCTTGTCGTTTTGGCGTCTGTCTTCCTGCTTCCTGAATCTCCGCGATGGCTCGTCAGCGTTGGTCGTATCGAAGAGGCCACGCAGAGTCTGGCTGCTTACAAGGGTGTGCCAGATGACGATGACTCTGTCCGTGTTGAAATCTCTGGTATCGAATCTTCCCTGGAGGTTTCGGCCGATAGCGCCTCCCTGATGGATATTTTCGACTTCAATAAGCCCGACGAAGAGCGTCTGCTATACCGCTTCTGCCTGTGTGTTGCACTGCAATTCTTCCAGCAGATGTGCGGTGGTAACTTGATCTCGACCTACATCTCCACCATCTTCCAGGAGGACCTCGGAATGTCCAGTGATCTGGCTCGAATCCTAAGTTCGTGCGCAATGACTTGGAAATTCTTCTGCTCATTCATCGCCTTCTTCGCCATCGACAGACTCGGCCGCCGGAAGATCTTCATGATCAGCGGCACCGGCATGTCCATCTGCATGATGGTTCTGGCCATCACGAACAGTTTCAAAGACAACCGCGCTGCATCGATCACATCTGCCTTTTTCATGTTCTTGTTCAACAGCTTCTACCCCGTGGGCTTCCTGGGCGGAAACTTCCTCTACTGCACCGAGGTTGCGCCCATGCGTCTCCGAGTCGCCATGTCCGCCATCTCCACTGCCAACCACTGGCTGTGGAACTTTGTGGTTGTCATGATCACGCCCGTGGCCCTGAACACCATCGGGTACAAGTATTATATTGTCTACGCTGTTATTTCCGCGTGTATTCCTGTCTCGGTTTATTTCTTCTATCCTGAGACTATGAACCGCAACCTCGAGGCACTGAACCATGTGTTCCGTGACGCGGCGACACCCTGGCAGATTGTCAGTATGGCTCGTCACCTGCCCCAGGGTGAGGCTCCTGAGGTAGACGTGTGGATGCGGGCTGAGGAAAAGCGTGGGATTGAGGAGAAGGAGGATGCTTGAGCCGCCTTAGATTGTTGATTATGTATAGCTTGTTATGATGAAGATTATGATAGAAGTGAATAAAGTCGGATTTATCATGAACAAGTACTGTACTACACTGTTCTTCTCCTCTCCAGCCAAGCTTTGTACATTGCTCGCGAAATGTTGATACTTTGCTCTGGAAACTCGGACGGAACTTATTCGGAGAACAGCGACTAAAAGAATGGAAGGCGGAAGAGATTGTTATGGGTCAACAGACCAATGTTATTTCTCTTTCCGCATCTTTTATCTCATGGGCAACTCTCGGGCTTTGGGTATCATCATCCGAATTGTGACTTCTCATCTTAGTGAAGTAGGTTCAGAAGGCAGTGAAAGAAAACAATTCTCGAGAAATCAAGATGTAAGTATACATTTGCATAATCGGAACCACAACTCCATCTCAAAAATCCAAACAAGTACAACAAGGTAATAGATCATGACAATATGTAGTGTCGGTCATTAGGACATGGGATAGATACATGCATGAAGGGGAATCAAAGAGGGAAAAGAAATGGAATAAGATCAAGAACACAAAATGCAGGAAATTCCAATATGCGTATTTAGTACCGTCCGCCAAGGTCATGAATCACCCCCACTGACCAGAGGATGCAATGCTTCGGGGAAAGGGTGCTCCGAGTCGAACTGATCAAGCTCGCTCCCATCACCGCTGTACCCGATGTTGTCACGGTTGTCGTCGACGATGCGCCCGTACTCGAGGAGGAGGAGGTAGAGGTATATTTCCAAGTCCTCGTCTCGCAGGGCGAGATGCGCCCATTCGCGACTTTGGGCGGCAATCACTTCCGCCTCGAAGTCGTGACGGGGGACGGAGGGGCCATGGCTGGGTAGGGAAGAATCTTTGGAGGCGGGTGGGTGGAGCCCGATGAAGTAGGTCATCAACGAGTACAAGTCCCCAAATCGGTTGTCCATCGGGACAAAGTGACGCCAGGCGAAGAGGCGGGAGTCGTGCCATTCGCGGAAGATGGTGGCCTTGAGTCCGAGGGACTTGCTTTGATGGAAGGCGCGCCAACGACCGGAGAAGCTGTGGCCGTCAATGTCGACCAGATATTTAGCCTTGAATTGTTCGGAGAAATCCTTGGGCTCCTTGTAGGTCCAGACGCCGTCGTAGAAACTGCAGTTAGGGATACAGCCCCATGACTCGGTGAAACCGACGTCAAAGTAGGATGCAGCGAAGTCAGAGGGGTGAAAATCATCGATCTCCTGGTAGTGTTCATGGCCGTCCTTGGCGAGGATAGAAACTTTTTCCAGGTCCATGTCAGTCGCGTTGGCCAAGTGCACGAAGCGTTGCCGATGGAGGCGGAACCAGTTGTCTTCCACCTGGATGCCGCCAGAGGTCACACCGCGCCAGAGCAGCGAGTCGGTCTTGTCGTCCCACTCATAGTCGTGTTTCGAGTTATACACGTAGCGCGGGTCTTTCAGGAAGTACATGTTTGCCGGGAAGAGGATGTCATTGTTCACGCTGACCTTGCATTCGCCAAAGACAGGGAGCAGTTTTCTCGTGATCGTGTTGCTCGAGGCGGAGAAGAGGAATCCATGCTTGTCTCCAATATCAGGCCCCACCGTGCAGAGGTCCGTGGAGCCGGTAAAGTTGGAGACAAAGTCGCCAAATGGAGTCTTGAACAGCTTATCTGCATCTGCCACCGTCAAGTTGGTGTTTCGAGCAGGGGATTCCGGAGGGCAGGACTCCTTGGCGAAATCCATGTAAGGCTTTCCAGCCACGGAGAACCAACCGGGGTCCAATTCCTCATTGATGCCAGCCTCTTCGTTGTACAATTCATCCCTATCCTGCGAGAACTCATCCGCGGCATCGGGAGGAGTGGCCCTTGTGCTCTCCTCAATTTTCAAATAGTTCTGGATATCCTCATAGGTTACCATGACGCGAGGCTGGTCCATGGTGTTCATCGCGATATCCATATCCGGCAAGTGTGTGGCAATCTTGCTAACGGCCTTGGCCAAGGTTTCCACACGCCATCCCTCTGTGTGCGACACCACCTTGTGATCGCGAACTCGCACACCCGCAATTCCTGGGCTATCCTGCAGACGCGCCGCCCACTGTCGAGTTTCCTTGGGTGAAAGGGCCCAGAATGGGCGCAGGTCTCCGGTGATCTGCTGGAAGTCGTCGACATTGTGGATTTTGTTCTCGCGCGCGTATTTGTACCACTCCTTAAAGCCGGGTGGGGGATGTCTTCCGTAGGTTGCGCGATACTTGGCGACGGTCTGGCGGAAGTTGGTTGAGCGACCCTCCTCATATTGTTGCCAGCGACGGTTCGCCTCGCTCATCAATCCGGCGATCGGGTGCTCATCGCGCGCATATGTGCCTTCGAGGTGCTTTTGCTTGGGGCGGAACAGCGACAAGCCGGGCAAGCGAATGACGGTGTGGTCGACGGCGTGGGTCAGGAAGATGAGGTTAACAAGGCAGATGAGTGATGCAGCGACAGCCAGGGTCATGTAGAGCTTGCGCCGCCCCGCGAAACTGCTGGCGCCAAGCATTCTGAGGGCGAAAGGAGGGGGGAGGATCCCTAGGGCTACACCGGAGGAGAGATCCGGGCGCCAGGAAGGGGAGATGACGAGACTCCTGGAATGTTGATCTGGAGAAGGGGAGGGTCGCACACGATCAGGTGGATAAAAGGAGCAACAGAGGCTATGGAGAATACATGGCAAATAAGGAAGATGTTGAGAGAAGAAGGATGAGGAGGAGAGAATACGAACCCCTAAGCAGAAAACCACGGAGTCGAGAGATGAGAAGTGGAGAACGACGCCAAAGTTCCTTTTCGGGGGCCATTTGCGGGTGGTACCTTCGGGCCCTCTTAATACGGTAGTACTTAGTACTTAGTGTAGTCTACAATAGTCCGCTATAGGCACAGTAGGCGAAATACCTCACTGACCAACCATCTAGCAGGGAATCAATTGCGCCATTCGGGCCTGGAGGCCAGCCGCCGCCACGGTTCACTAAACAACTTGGAGACTCACACAAGAGAAGCGCTCTTTCTGGTGGCGAGCCCTGAACGAACACTTGAATTATCCTTCAACTCTACGGAGTACTCCGCACTCCTCCCCTCCAACTGTGGTGGACTACCTCGTGCTCTGCTACCAACCTTAACCTTGTTCATCTGAATCCATTGTTTCGACGTTTAGTCGTTTACCCTCCCTTGCGGCTTAAACTGGAGTCACTGCGGTCTCGCCCCCCAAAACGGTCCCATTCCAATCACTTCTCCGAAAGAGTCCTAGCGGGCTTTTCTGCCTGGCTTGGTGCTTAGTGGTGATTGGACTCGCGCTGCCAAGAAACTCAAGTCGGTGGACTCTGCTATCGCCGAGCAATCCACGAATCACACCCTCTCCGGACATGGATGGTGACCTTCCCTTCTTGCGCGGCTGAGAGGTTGTCCCAGACCATGGCCGCGAAGCGTCCGCGCGCTGCATTCGAGGCCGACCAGGCCGGACAAGCTGCACAGGCCCCCTATGCCTTTTACGGGACACCGTT
Organism: Penicillium sp. PG106-07D; assembly: GCA_037042255.1. Lineage (NCBI taxonomy): Eukaryota > Fungi > Ascomycota > Eurotiomycetes > Eurotiales > Aspergillaceae > Penicillium > Penicillium sp. PG106-07D. The sequence continues at coordinate 19,780 of JAXQJV010000323.1, forward strand.
GCCCCCGCTGGAGGCCGGCGGTCGCGACGATGGCTCCTACATGCCAGTATGGAAGCAAGAGGTGACGGATGAGCGGGGGCGGAAACGGCTTCATGGAGCTTTCACCGGTGGCTTCAGTGCTGGGTAAGCTATTCTACCGTCCACACAGGGCTATCGACGCTCATGTAGCTAACTTATGGTGCTTTCTTCAGCTACTTCAATACGGTCGGTTCCAAGGAAGGATGGACTCCCGCGACCTTCGTCTCGTCCCGCCAAAACCGTGCGCGCGATGCGAAACAGACAACCCAGCAACGACCGGAGGATTTCATGGATGAGGAGGATCTGCGGGAGCAGGAAGAGTCGCGCAAACTACAGACGACAGAAGGATTCGCTGGGTTTGGGTTGACAGATGCCGATGCGACGCGAAGAGCGGGTCTCATGGACCTTCTCAAGACCGGCGGAGAGACCATGGGCGTGAAACTGCTGAAGCGGATGGGCTGGCGCGAGGGCCAGGGCATTGGTCCCAAGGTCCGACGAAATGCTAATTTGGATGAAAGCACGGCTGTCAAGGGTGACGGCTCGGAGGAAACATATCTGTTCGCGCCTGAGAATCCTCCCATGGTCTCGTTCATTAGAAAGACGGACTTTAAAGGCCTTGGGTTTGAGGGCGAGACTCGTCTGGAGGCGCCGGTCACTAGCCGTGATGAACAACACGACGACGAGGACTCCTTCTTCGGGGGTCGCCTGGCTACCGACAAGAAATCCAAGTCGAAGGCAAAGGCAAAGGAATCGCGTCGTGGCGGATTTGGAGTCGGCATTCTCAATGACACTGGGTCGGACGACGAAGACCCGTACTCCCTTGGGCCACAGATAGCCTACAATAAAACTATCGGTGGTGACAAGAAAAAGAAGAAACCAAAGTCAACGATCGCATCCGCCAACCCTCTACTTGATACCAAACCCGTCTTCATCTCGAAAAAGGTCGCAGCGGCCCGTACAATGGGAGGTTTCAGGAAATGTCGCGATGGGCGATTGCCGCTGGACGGGTTCGTTCTAGCTGATACGTTGTCGGACCTGTCGATCTCAGATAAGAAGTACGAGCCGCCTAAAATACCGGAAGGCTGGAAGTCTACCAAACAACTTACGAAATCTACGAGAGACGCAACCACCTATGTCTCTACGGCAGATGCCGCCAAAGCATCTTCTCTGGATCCTGCAAAGAGAGCGGCAGCTCTCGGAGAAGTCCAACTTCCAGGAAAATCGGTATTCGATTGGATGACACCTGAAGCTCGTGAGCGTATTGCAAAGCTCACTGGAAACACCAATCTACCTCCAGCTTTGGGCGAAAAGGCGCCAAAGGGCTTCGAACCCTCCGATTCGCAAAAACGAAAGGACCTGTGGGACCTCGTCCCCAAATTGGACAAGCAAATTGCTGTCCAGGCCTTGACTCGTGCCGTTAGCGGATGGATGCCCTACTCAGAAGACGAGCAAAAGAGGGCACGCTACCGGACGTTCCTCGAGGTGCGAGCAGGGGTGCGCGACTCTCTTCCAGACCGCGTTTCTGGATCCACCACGGACGACTGGGTCAACGAGATGCAAGAGTTCGCGCGGGCCGCCGAGGTCTTTAAACCCATGAGCGGGATTATGGCTTCGCGATTCACATCGGCGTCCTCAGGGCCGAAGGTTGCTTCTGATGCGCCCCATAGTTCACCCGACTCTCCTCTAAGTCGGCCTATTGAGAAACCAGACCCGCCGGCTGTGGCGGCTGCCAAGATTGGCATGTTTGGACAGATGACACGCAGTTCGATATCCTTTTATCCTTCGCGGTTGCTTTGCAAGCGCTTCAATGTCAAGCCCCCAAGTCATGTTCAGCTTGACCCTGGAGAACACCCCGGCGGCTCGGAGAGCGTGCCTGGGACACGTTTCCAGTCTGGTGGCTACCAGACCGATGCTGCGACACGCAAGGAGCTTGTATCTCAGGAGGTGATGAACATGATCTTGATGGAATCTGGCCGTCGGCCACAGCCGCCAGTGGAGGCACCGCCTGTGCGAGTGGTTGAACCAGAGCGTAATGATGCTCTCGAGGCTGAGCGACCGGACGATGCGGTGTTCAAGGCCATCTTTGGTGGTGACGATGAATCCGAGGAAGTTTGACAGTCCTAGCTTGGCGATATGACCTCTCTATGTACCATACAGATTAACAGTACTGCAAAGTGTGGAATCACTCTGCATATCAGCATACTAGAAGTCAAAAAGTAGTGCAAAGTGGTGAGATAAAGAAAGGCGCCGTGCAACAGTTGTACGATGCATCCAGCCCGGCCGAAGCGGAGATGCCCCAATTGCCTGACATCATGATAAATGCTTGTCAGAAGCCACGACAGAGCCGGGGGAATGTTTCCGCCTCTCGACCGCGTCTTCGCCTGATCAGTGATCCACTGCTCTGTCCACCGCCCCTCGGGATCAGAATCTCGACCTGGAGTATTGTGGGCTTTGTATTCGCCCCCTCTTCTAAAAGACTGTGCGCGAGGCTTGGATCGCTTCCTCTTTGACTCCCATTTGCCCCCCCCACACTCCCCTCACAGGTCACAACCCTTCCCAACCCCCGTCCTCTTCTCCTTGGCTTATGGAGTGTTCAAGTCGCATGCAAGATGGTAAGTTACCATCCTATTCTGCTGGGCGCCGAGTCTTTCCCTCTCAACTTAGATAAAAGCGCCTGGCAAATGCCTGATGCCTGATGGCCGGGCCTGTCACACGACTCGCTACATCTCGTGTCTCCGCATTTGCCAGGCAACCCCCAAGCCCTTGATCGTAATCGAGGGACCACCACCCCAGCTTGGCGCTATATAACTAACTACTCCCGGCTCCCGTATTGACAGGGTTGCTGCTCGTCCGTGCCGTCGCATGACGACGACCACCCGCCTGAAGACCAAGCCATCACCAACACTTCTCCCACACAAGCAACTCGTAACGCCAGCACCTCCACCGTATCAACTTCGCAGACCAGCCGCCGCGGCGTGCGGCGCGTCCCTAATCTCCCACTGACCGAGCACTACAACGAACCCGTGCGCTTGCATGTATGGTATAGCAAGCGCCGCACCTGGAACCGCGCCGACCTGGACCGCGAGCGGCGTGAGTTCTTCGAGACAAGAGTCACCGGCCGGCCGGAGGTATGGGCTGCGCTGTCGACGGCGATCACCCTGATGCGCGGGGGTGATCTG
>JAXQJV010000324.1:0-22886 GCA_037042255.1 Penicillium sp. PG106-07D
TTCTTTTCAACGGTGTTTACTTTGTCGGCAGCAGTTTGGCTCTTATCAGTTCTAGAGCCAGTTCTTATTTCAGTATGGCAAGTGAGCCGAACAAGGTGCGACCCCAGAGGCAAGGCGGGTCCAAACGAGAGATCACCCCTGGGCAACGGTGTGAAGATTGCGGTGCTACCTGCCTACTCGTGGTGGAGAGCGACTAATCGTCCTTTCTAGCGGTACTCGCAGAACTCGACGAGGGGGCCCTTAGTCATCGAACCAGCCGCGCCGAGCAAACTGGCCAGCCACGGAATTGATACTCGAGGAAGCTAGACGAAAAGTCTGGTCTAGTGAGTTGGAGGCACTTAGAACCGGATGCAGCTGAGTTGCACTTTTACACCAGTCCTTCCGATGAGCGTATATCCCCGTAGTCACGAGGGCGCTATTTCATAGATTGTCAAATGGATGACATAAGCTCCGGTGGTCTCGGTCCGTTCTTTTGACGGCATTTCCGTTCCTGAATTCTCCTGGCTTACTCGATCTTCACATAAGCGGCGCGATTCTTCCTTGAGAGATCTGGGTGATATTAGGTGGCTCGGTACCGATGTTCACTTGTTGAGGGCAATCAATATACAACTCTACCATGCTACGCTCGTCTATGGGCCTGGGCAGAGCCCGGGTACCGACCTTGCGCCAGCCGATTTCTGGCCGTTTCCCGAAACTGAACTCGGTGATTTCACGGCCGTTGGGAGCACTGAGGCTGGCATCTACGGTCACTGACCTTGAGAGCTTCCCTGCTGTCGGTGAAAAGCTTCATGGATTCACCGTTCGGGAAAAGAAGCATGTCCCAGAGCTACACTTGACCGCGGTGCGGCTTACCCATGACAAGACCGAAGCGGATTACCTACATGTGGCTCGGGATGACAAGAACAATGTCTTTGGTATCGGTTTCAAGACCAATCCTCCCGATGCGACGGGTGTACCGCATATTCTCGAGCATACCACCCTTTGTGGAAGTGAGAAGTGAGTTGAGACCTGGATTATCCAGCCCGATCTCTAGCTAACCGCTTTCCGTGTAGATACCCCATTCGCGACCCCTTCTTCAAGATGCTTCCGCGCTCTCTCTCAAATTTTATGAACGCTTTTACCTCTTCTGATCACACCACGTACCCTTTCGCCACGACCAACTCGCAAGATTTTCAAAACCTGCTGTCCGTCTACCTTGACGCGACCCTTCACCCTCTGCTCAAGGAAGATGATTTTCGGCAGGAGGGTTGGCGTTTAGGCCCGGAGGATCCACGTGCCCTACTATCGGTTGAAGGACAACCTGAGAAGAAGGCGCAACTGGAAGACATCGTGTTCAAGGGTGTGGTCTACAATGAGATGAAGGGCCAAATTTCGGATTCCAATTATCTTTACTATATCCGCTTTAAAGAGTCCATCATCCCGGCTCTAAACAACTCAGGAGGCGATCCGGAGTATATCACAGAGCTTACCCACCAGCAGCTGTCGGAGTTCTCGAAGCGCAACTACCACCCAAGCAACTCCAAGATCTTGACCTATGGAGATATGCCTCTCGCCCGTCACTTGGAACAGATTGGAGCTGTTCTGGATGGATTTAGCAGAGGAGACGCTGATACTGATGTGAAGCTGCCCCTTGATCTGAGCCAGGGTTTGAACATTACCGTACCTGGACCTATCGACACATTTTCAAGCGAAGACAAGCAACACAAGACGTCCACATCATGGTATATGGGAGACTCAACCGATACCGTCGAGACATTCTCTGTCGGAATTATTTCATCTCTCTTCCTTGATGGGTATGGCTCCCCCATGCATCGGGCTCTGATCGAGAGCGGCTTGGGATCTTCCTTCACCCCAAATACCGGCCTTGATTCTTCTGGTAAGGTCCCGATCTTCTCCATTGGTGTCACCGGCGTCAGCGAAGCGCAGGCTCCTACTGTCAAGAGTGTGATCCAGAATGCTTTTCGCGAGACTGTCAAGGCTGGGTTCAGCGAGGAGAAGGTTCGCGGCATCCTCCACCAGTTGGAGCTTTCTCTTCGTCACAAGACCGCCAACTTTGGCATTGGGGTGATGGAGAAGACCATCTCGTCTTGGTTCAACGGTGCCAACCCAATGAAGGAGCTTGCCTGGAATGATGTGATTGAGGAATTCAAGAGAAGGTATGAGAAACCTGGCTATCTAGAATCGTTGGTGGAGAAGTACCTTCTCAACGATAGCTGTATGACGTTCACGATGGTGGGCACTCCGACCTTCAACAAGGAACTCGACCAGAAGGAAGTTGTGCGCAAGGAAAACAAGTTGGCTCAGCTCATCGAGGAGCATGGCTCAGTCGAGAATGCTTTGGCCAATCTCACTAAAGATGAGCTGAAACTGCTGAAAATTCAAGAGGATGCTCACAATGCCGACTTAAGCTGTCTTCCCACCCTGCGAGTCAAGGATATCTCTCGTGAGAAGGAGCGTAAGCCTGTGCGCGAGTCCAAGATCGATGATACGGAAGTTGTTTGGCGCGAGGCCCCCACCAACGGGTTGACCTACTTCCAGGCCGTGAACGCTTTCCAGGATCTTCCAGACGACCTGCGACTCTTGATGCCGCTTTTCAATGACTGTGTTATGCGGCTGGGCACTGCGAATCGCTCGATGGAACAATGGGAGGATCTCATCAAGCTGAAAACTGGTGGCATTTCCACATCTTCCTTCCTTGTGTCTTCTCCAACCCAGCTTGACCAGTTCAAGGAAGGTTTGCAGTTCTCTGGCTTTGCTTTGGACAACAACATCCCCGAGATGTTGGACATACTCTCTACTCTCGTGAGGGAGACTGACTTCTCAAGCCCGGCCGCCCCTGCCATGATCCAGGAACTCCTGCGTTCGACCACCAACGGAGCCTTGGACTCTGTTGCCGCAACTGGCCACCGTTTTGCTGTGAATGCCGCTGCGGCTAGTCTCTCCCGAAGCCTATGGATTCAGGAGCAACATTCCGGTTTGGACCAGTTGCAAGCTACTGCCAATCTTCTTCGTGACGCAGAAACGTCTCCTGAGCGGCTCCAGGAACTGATTGAGAAGCTACGTCTGATTCAGTCGTTCGCTATCTCGAGGTCGTCCAACCTCCGTGTTCGTTTGGTTTGCGAGCAGGAGAGCGCTGCTCGGAACGAGTCGGTCTTGCAAAAATGGCTGTCTGGCTTGCCACAAGTTCCCTCGCCCAGCGCATCCCCTGCGCCATCATTCTTGAAGTCTTTTGACAATGCTTTTTACGACCTCCCCTACAAGGTCTATTACTCTGGTCAAGCGACTCGGACTGTACCTTTCACGGACCCGGCTAGCGCGCCCCTTACTGTCTTGTCGCAGATGCTCACTCACAATTATCTCCACCCCGAGATTCGGGAGAAGGGTGGTGCTTATGGAGCGGGTGCCAGCAACGGCCCGCTCAAGGGCATCTTCACCTTCATGAGTTATCGGGATCCAAACCCGATGAACTCGTTGAAGGTTTTCCAGAACAGCGGTATCTTTGCTAGAGACCGTGCTTGGACCGAGCGGGAGATCGAAGAGGCCAAGCTCGGTATCTTCCAAGGCCTGGATGCTCCAGTGAGTGTTGACGAGGAGGGTGCTCGCTACTTCATGAGTGGTGTCACCCATGAGATGGATCAGCGCTGGAGAGAGCAAGTCTTGGACGTCACCGCCCAGGATGTGAACGAAGCTGCTGATCGTTTCCTGGTGAACGGCTCTCGCAGGGCAACTTGCGTGCTTGGTGAGAAGAAGGACTGGCCAGGCGCCGAGTGGGACGTGCGAAAGCTGTCTATGGGTCAGCGAGATGATACTCCTCCTGCATAGGCGACCGATTCTCTCAGGCCTGTCGAGTGATGCTCATCAGCATCTACCAAGGCAAGTGGTTCACTATATACCCTGTTCACCATCCCCTGTACTTCTACTCCTTTTGCATTTTCCCAACTCCTTTGCATCTACCTGTACATATATGTATACTACATGACCTGCATGAAGTCCCAGTCTCCATTTCTTTCTCTCCCAAAGTTGTTTCGTCCTTGTCATCTCCTCTACGCACCGCGCTGTCAAGATCTATACGTGCTTTCGAGCACCAGAGCTTTCCTCACGTCTTCGATCAGTCGCTCCCATTGATTGAAAGATGTGGCATTCTATTACCTTCAGTGGTGGATGCATGCGCTAGAACAGTGAGAATGTGAACCCTCGAGGTACACTTCTCGTCTCCGTTTATCGGAACCGCCCTGGATACACTTTTAGCCTACGCAGGGCGGACTAAAAACGTGAGTACATCCATCAACGAACGATGCAGTAGTATGTATACATTGTACTCAGCAATTGAACCATGAAGCATAACCCGCCATGATAAACCTTCTATCAAGAACAACATATTCTCTCGAGTTCGATCGAAGCTCTCATGGTAGATGCAGTGCCTAATCGGGTTAGCGCCTTCCCCGGATGAGCGGGTTACTTTAAGGTCCGACTCACGTGGTTGACGATAAGAAACCGAGGAGAGGCGCCAACTCGGGGTTACTCTTTCCTCATACGATGTAACCATCTGAGAGCACCATGATCAAGCGGAGCAACATGGCTCTAGGGCCCAAGCCGACAAAGGCATGCGGTAAGTCTCATTGATCGCTCTCAGGGCTGGCGCAGATCTAACCATATGGTCTCCAGTCAACTGCCGAAGACTTAAGGTAACTATCTAGTAGGAGGATTACCTAAAGGATTGAGTTCATAATTTACTAACGGATCCGAGATGAAATGTGAGGTTTCAGGGGCTCCTCCATGTCGTCGTTGCCGACACAATCAGACACCGTGTATCTTCAAGCCTCGAGCTAATGTATGTGCCAAGCAAACATTAGTTGGCTTTCCCATTCTTCTAACAGATTCGTAAGGCGTCAGGGTTGCACGAATTAATCGAAGAGGCTCAGACTGAGCTTCTCACTTCGCAATCATCAATACACGATCAACAGTCAATTCTCGACCGACTTGACCGAATAGAGGTCGCACTGGGAATCAGCCAGGAGGCGCCAGAGAGTGCTCCGGCCAGTGAGAGTTTGGACCTGGATGAGGAACCAGATTCAGTGCCCTTGCAGGGCGTTTGGACTGCAGTAGCGCATCTCCGATCTATCACTCGACCAGCCCCGGATGACAATATATGGTCTAGGCCAATTGTGAAACGTCTTTGGAGCGCGTAAGGTTATCTATCTCTACTACTCTTGAATCGCGCTAACACTGTTCAAGATTCTTAAATAACTTGCCACTTCTCCATTTCTTAAAAGATCGAGATGTATTTGCCTCACCTACGCCTTTGCTTCTCGCTTCTGTGCTCTATATTTCCGCTCTTCATCACCAGCAACCTGAACTGGCAGCTATGGAATCGGGGTATTTTGCGGCCACATGCAGTGCAATTGCCGAGTTGGTGACACCGTGCTTGAGACGAAACTCCATTGTTGAGGATGATTCCTGCACCAATAGCGAGCAGAGAGATCCCTCGGAAAGCAAGAAGAATAAGATTTTTCATAACATTCTCGGCTTGATCATGGCAAGTCTAAGCTCGGAGGCTTATATTGACGCCACTGGCTCATGGATTGCAATCGCATATCGCCTCTGGCTAGATCATTGTCCGTCTCAGTCGACTTCTTCTACCCTCGACTGGCGTGGATTGTTTTGTGGTCTTCAGGTCAGTCTGACTCATGGCTTAGCCGTGAATAGCGCCACTAAGTTTAACAGCTCATCGACCTCGAGCATGCGTCCATGCATATGACATATCCCCTTCTACCTCGCCAGCCACCCACATACGATATTCACCGATTGGACACCCACCATGGAAATGCTTTTCAGGGTCTCGCAGACATGATGCACTACGGTCTGAGCCACTTCGTCGGCAAAGGCTTGCCGACCATATGGTGCACAATAAATGCCGACATTTCCAGCAATATTCCCGCTCCGCAGTCTTCGTTTTCTGATCACGATTCTGATGTTATTCGACTCTGGGCACGTAAGCTCGATGACTGGCTTGTCCGATTCAATGGAACATCTCGTAAGTGGTTGATTGAAATCTTTTTAAGTGATGTCTCTCTGATCAACGTTTGTCCGTCCAGAGCCCAGTCCGTCAGATCGGCAGGGGATCCTGATACTACTACAATATCATTTACACAAGCTTTTTGTGCTTTCAATTTATCACCCTGCTCGAGGGTTCGATTTGAGCTCCGCAAAGATTACCATAGCTGAGAGACATGAACTGCTTGTCTCAGCAAGAGCTGTGCTAAGACTACGACAGGATGATGCTAGTATTTGGTCAAATTGGGATCTCATCGTGAGTTTGTCCACAATACTGGCGAATTTGCTATCTTATGGTATCTGACCTACCCAGATGATAACTTGGGCTGCCATACTACTCCTACGTGGTGTGGAGGATGGCATGACACATCAAGATGGTCCGTATCAACCCCTGGAAAGACTCGCATGAGCTGACACGTAAAGACAGATCTCCATCTCATCCAAGCACATCTTCGCAGCCTCGAGCGAAGCCATCAATCAGTAGCCAGCATCCACACTGTCCTATTCCAGCGCCTCGAGTCAAGCATGCAGGCAATGCACACGCCTCCGGACACCAGTTCGGCACTGGCATTTCCAGGGCCCATGACAGATGACTCATGGACTATTTTCGATCAAGAGATTATGTCTCTGGCCAACCCTCCTTGGCTCTTCCAAGATTTGGGCCCTATTCCACCAACACAGAAGTCTTCGAATCCAGCAGTTCCGGATGTCCAGGCTAGCTTGCCCTATGAGTCTGGTCTTTTGACACACAGCGCGCAGCAATTTTCGGCAAATAGCCAGTGGGGTGGTGCAGAGCAATTGAATGGTGCATTGCCATCTACACTGAATAGGATATTTGGAAGCGAATCTGCAAATCATGGGAATCGATTGATTTAGTTTCAACGTTGCCAGCTTGTTTTCGAGGACCGTGTGGTCTCCGAAGGGGACACCCGGTCATTTCGCTGTATTATAATCACGAACTCGCTGCCTTCTTAAGCGATAACAAATTACCGCTCAGAGCAATCTTGCAGAACAAATGGAGCGAGCTGAGAATGCGCTTTAATCCGTTGTTCTGCAAGAGAAAACCTGATTCATGTATGCCCCTGCAATACTTTTCATAGAGACTCCCGTCACGGGGTTCGCAGAGCAGCTGAGATCAACCTCTTGTAACCGATCACAGCCTCCTCCAGCTCTCCTACCGTGATGGCTTCATTATCACCATGTGCAACGTGTATAGTCCCAGGCCCATACAGATACCTGCGCACCTTCTCGAAACCTTGGTCATGAATATGGAGGGAAGCTGCATCTGTGCCATAGTTGACAGTGATAACGTCAAACCCATCAACATCCACGTCGAAATACTGAGGCGGTGCACCACTGGCTCCAGGTTTCCCAAAGTCTAAGGACACATTTCCGTCGTCGCCATCTACTTCTCGGACGGTTCGCCGAAGGATCTCTCTCGTGTCATCGGGTGTCCCTGCTGCAAGGCGAACTGAGACTGATGCTTCAGCATACGCTGGGACAACGTTGCCAGCTACTCCGCCAGATATTTGACCGATGTTAAGTGTCGACTTGCCTAGGGTGTCGCTTCGTAGGAGTCCGCCGTCCTCGGGCAGAATGTTCTGAAGCTCATCGAGACGGGACAAGACAGGCAGGATGGCTGAGATCGCACTGTCTCCCAGCCAGGGGTATCCTGAATGGGCTGCTTTGCCTTTGGCGATGACTTTTAGTCCCAACGAGCCTTTGTGGCCGGCAACAAGGCTGAGCTCGGTAGGCTCCCCGAAGATGACCGTATGGAATTTTGGTGGAGTCGGGTTTAGATCCGAGTTTGAGAAATGTTTCATTCCAATGCCGAATCTCTCCTCGCCGACATCGAATAATAGACCGACCGAGGCATCTGGGTTGTCATGGAGAGTCTCGATAGACGCGAAGACGATGGCTGCCACACTGGCTTTGGCATCGACAGTGCCACGGCCTGCAATGGTCAGGTTCGATCGATGGAATGAAGATTCTCCTGCGAGTCCCGAAGGTGGCAGATGAAGGGAATATGGAATGAAAGGTGGGACGGTGTCGATATGGCTGGTCAGCAGCACGTCCGGATATCGATTCTCTCCAACATAGGCGTAAATATTGAAGCGCTCTTTGTTCTCGCTGGTCTCGGCGGTGACCACTTGCTTCTCGACAGTGAAGTTGTGTGACGATAGAAAGTCTAGGATGAACTCTCCGACGTCTTTCTCATCGCCGCTGATGGATGGGATCTCCACAATGCTCCTGTGAAATGCCAGAAGAGGCGACGAAGCGATGATATTGTCGAGCTGAGAAAGTTGTACAGTTTCAGACGGGAGATTCCCAGCTAAGGGCTGTTGCTGAAAATTAGAGGCGAGCGATGCTCCTGCCAAGGAAATGGTGCCCCAGAGCTGATTGATCCTCATGTTCTGGGGCTATAGGAAACACTGAATCTACTGAGATTTGGAAAGAATTCTAAAAGTAGAGGATGTTTTTAGGATTGTGGAAGTTGTAGTAGAAGTTGTACATCACGAGGAAACGCAAGGGGGAAACGGTGAGGGGAAGCTGCCGATAAGCACATCGCTCTCCGCAATGGCGTGTCTCGGTCTTCTATGCGACTCGCCAAATAAAACACGAGACCGCTTGGAGCAGCTTATTGAAGAGAAAGGGAGCACGAAAGAAATTAATCCTATTGTTACTATCCTTGCCGTAAAAGGCAACACATCCATCTTCATCCTTCTCATTTCAGTTCGGTACATCTCCTCACCACATCCAGTCCTCTTCATATCGACCTTTGCAGGGATCTCATTGCCTCTTCTCTTCCCCGACATGAATATCGACATCATCTAGCACGGCTTTGTTTTGCTTGGCGGCTGCAATCCTTATTCTCTTCAGCTTTCGAGTATCAACATCGACTCTCCAGGTAAATCCCCAGGTTATGATGTTCATGATTATCGCAATGGCAATGAATCCCATCGCGATGCCGAAGGAAGTAGAATAATGCGGTGCGTATCGAGAATTGAATAGTTGAGGTCCAACAGCTCCTCCAATCTGGCCGTAACTATTTGCAAAGGCGATTGCGAATGCGGAGCCAGTTGCACCTTCGGTAGTCTGGACTCTCCAGGGCCACATCATGGTGTACCTATCCGTCTCTATTAGCCTTTAACTCTGGATGGATTCGCTGTACTAACCATGCAGTCGAAAATCCACCCGCTATAATGGTGGCAGCGTACACACCACCAGTGTTAGGGAAGGCATAGAGAACACCGTAGCAGGCCTCAATCACAACCATGAAAAAGAGCGGAATGGCTGGTTGAGGGATACGTCCGGTATCTGCGAAGATGCCAAAAGCGATCGTCAATATGACTGCGAAAATAGCCGAGGGGATGTTCAGGAGCTGCGCTTCACCGATCGAGCTTCAAATTTCATTAGAACGGTGATACTCGACTTGAAGGCGATCAACTCACGTAAACCCGAGATTGGCAATGACAGTCGGTTGGTAGAAAGTAAGGCCTGTGGTGCCGATTGTGTAAAAGGCCCAGCACAGAAGGAATAGCCATATTCTCTTATTTTTCAAAGTGGTGATCAACTCCTGCAAATCAAAATTTGCTTCTGCTGCTCGTGGAGAGTTGCTCGGAAGGCGTGCTTGAATAAATGCCTGTTCTCTCTCAGAAAGCCACGAGGCAGTAGATGGAACTGAAATTGCATCAGTAGAAGTCGAAATGAGTAGTTAGCCTACTCACAGTCTGGCAGGAAAAAGTAGGTGAAAATCCCGAGAAATACTGTAAAGATTCCTTCAGTCAATATCAACCTGCACGTACATGAGTATTAGCGGTTTTGACCTATATGCCTCATATCGCCTGACCACACTGACCACTTCCAGCCCGATAGACCACCCGTGACAACACCGTTAAAGGCAAAAGCAAGTACTCCGCTGATGACTGAGCTGAAATTTCCCAACAGAGTAACCAAGACTACTCGAGGCGCAATCTCATCCGGTCTGTACCAGTAGCATATGTGCACCAGCATACCAGGCCAAAGGCCAGCTTCGAAAAGGCCAAGGAAGAACCGCACGGCATATAAACCTTGACGGTTTATTACGGCCGCGTGACAGCAAAGCACGATGCCCCAAGACACCTTCAGAACTATCAATATGATACCTCTAATCTAGGTGAGACTGGTTCACATACCATAATTCGCGCCTGCCATACTGAAGGTCGCACACCTTTTAGAAGAAGGTTGGATGGAGCTTCGGCGATAATGTACGGAATCTAAGAAAGTCAGTAAAACTCTTATTCTTATATCAGAAAACGTACATAATACATGGTCGTGACTAGATTGTACTGATCAGACGACATCTTGAGCTCCGTCAAGATGTTCTGAGGCGTGCCTTTATCCATTGTTCGCGCATAAGACACCTTGCCCGCATTAGCCCAGTAAACTCTTCCTCCGATCACTGTTCAAACTTACATTGGTGAAATCAACACTCTTAAGCATATACATCACAGCCAGCAACGGGAGGAGGTGCCAGTCGATTCGCCGCAGAAGTTTCTTCTCTTCAGTACTACTTAATGTCGCTCTCGCGCTCATGAGATTGGCATCGTAACCCGGAATGAGCTCTGCCTCGTATGTTGGTAGAACGCTACTCTGGTCACGGTCGACATAGTGCACTTTGCTCTGCTGGGGAAGCCCGGATTCAAACACGGACGCACTCTTGGCGATGTCGGGTGAAGATGTCGCTCTAGTAAGCTCAGTTACCTTTTCAGCCATATTGATTCGGATACCTCCAGGCCTAAGAAAAGGAAACTACGTCGCAATTGGGACTTTAACGAAAGAAAATAAAAGGAACTCACCCCCTCTTTCTCAAAGATTGCGGGTTTCGATCATGATTATTTGATTTCTAATGCAATGGCCTCTAAATGGTGTCGAAATGGCGCAAGATTATACGAACATTCCTCGACGTGGCGTGCTTGAAATAGAGCACAGTGTATCTACCCCTCAAATGACAAACTGATAGCCGGAGCATTTGTTGCGGTGAAAAGATAACAAGCTTCAAAAAACCGGAGAGCACGCCATATAGCGCAAGATGACCAGCTGTGTTGCCGAGATCCCCAAATGGGGGATTTGGCTAGTAAGGCCGATTTTGATTTTATGTCTGTTCAACGCGGGAGAATCTGACAAGGAACATCCCTCTCCCTATCAGCTCCCTCCTTCTATGCCGCAGTCCACACTTCACGACTGCTTCTGCTTAACCGAGCGCCATTCAACCAATAGACTTCCCACAATCGTCGTGCAAGCCAATGCAACACTCAGGTACCAGGTCCCAACTAAGCTCCGATCAATGCCAACCAAGGCCTCATCCCAGCGCTGCGCGGGGACGATATTCTTGATATGCCCGAGTCCATGGTTTTCAATATACGCAGGAGTCAAGCCTGGTACAATGTCTTCCAGACTCGATGATAACTTATTTGTGAATATGACCTGCGCAATAGCTATAGACACCGCCGGCCCCATACTCTGCCCGAATAAGATGACTCCGATGCCAAGGTTGACATCAGCTGCTTTTAAGGTTGTTTGCACGGCTGCTTGGGAGCCTTGGAAACCGATGCCCCCACTGAACCCCGCAAATCCAGAATAGAAGATGATCTGGGCTAGGGATAAGTCTGGATTGTATGTGGTCATCAAACCTGCGGCGATTGGCATGCATATAGAGCCAAAGATCATGAAGGGAGCATAGTACCCAAATGTGGAGGTGCCAATGCCCTGCAAAAACAGGCCAAGCATCATTCCAACAAGAATTGGGATCATCAGATAGCCGCTCTCGCTTGGGGTCTAGAAGAACATAACGTTATTAGCGCATCTTACTCGCAGTCACAAACTGGTCACAAAGTCTTACCCGCGATTGAACGACTTGATAGTACGTTGGTAAGTACCACTCCAAAACGTTCGTCATTGAATTAGTGCACGTCGTGTAGATGAATCCAGCGATGACATTTCGGCTTCTGATGATGCGAAAAGGGAGAGCTGCTGAGTCTCCGCGGCGGAATTGATTGAGGAAGAAGGCGATCATTAGCACGCCAAATACAACAAACAATCCAATCACTTTTCCATCTGACCAGGGGTACTTGGTTCCAGCCCAGGATAGTGCAATGAACAGCGCAGTTAAAGAAGGAATGAACAAGCAGTTGCTGGCTAGATCGAGCTCTTTCATCTTCTGCCTCAGTGTGAGGTCTTCCTCTCGACGGGGCGTTGGATCTGGTAAAAGGAAAATCATGGTCGCTAGTGATACAGCGCCAATAGGTAGGTTGATCCTATTCAGAGATTAGGTGAGGCTCCCTTGTTTAAGCCTGCCACGAGAGAGGCGTACCAGAAACACCATCTCCAACCCAAAGACTGCGTCAATGCACCACCCACTATAGGCGCTGCAATGATCGCAAAAGATTCAACGCATGCCATCAAGCCCACATACACTGGCCGTTTGTCAAGTGGGAGGATCTGCACTGCGACCGCGAAACACCCTGCCAAGTTCCCCGCGAATCCAAGGCCCGTTACTGCCCTCCCTATCACGAACATCATTGACGAAGCAGCCATGGCACAGAATAAAGAACCGACAAGGAAGACAACCACGCTCATCGAAAAGACCGCTTTAATTGAGAAGAGCTGATACAGCTTTGCGAACCCAAACTGAAACGCACATGTGCAAAGTCGAAAGGCAGATGAGTACCATCCGACGTCGGCAACGGTCTGAAAGTGATCGGTGATGCTCGGCACGGCTGTAGCGACAATGTTGGCGTCGAGGCCGCCGAGGATAAGGATTACACAGAGTGAGAGTATGGTAAACCAAAATTTGGTCCCTGTTGGGTAGTTTGGTTCTCTCTCCGAGCTGGATTCGAGGTTAAGAGATTCGATTTTTCGTGCTGGGGCTCCGGTAGATGGTGCTTGATATTGGAGTTGCTGTTGATCGGGTACTATATAAGGAGTCTCATGCCCAGATGAAGGGCCCACGATTGTAGTTCGATCTGCCATTGTGCGCGACCGAAGCTGCAACTAGAATGTGATAAAGAAGAGAGGGGGGGAAGGGGGGTGGAGGGGAGAGGAGAGATGTCGATGAACAGTGCTTATGATCGGACTGAAACTAAGCAATCCAATTACCCGATCAGTCAGCACAGAGACTTCCAGCATGTGATTGATACACGTTCTTTATGTCCACAAAGTGCTGTTAAATGAAGAAGAGAAGAAGCTACCGAACGTCCTCCCATAAAACCATGATATTTAGGGGGCCCAAATGAAATCCATGATCCTCGGGCCGAGAGTCATTCTTCTACAACCTCCTCGACACAAATCGCATCTTAAATGTCTCCACATCAGGATGACACTTCTTAAATACCCGATCAACACCCTCCCACGGCTCCATCCAAGCCACAACCTCCCACTTAGTCCCAGTCTCCTCCTCAACCTGCCTCCAGAGCCTCTCCCACGTATCAACATCATGACGATACCTTTTCGGCGCATTCTGACTATTTCCAGGGTCAATTGGATCCTTACGGCCCACCTGACGACCAATCACCAAAGATCCCGGCCGTGGGCGTAGCAATGCAACCACTTGCTTTACAGCAGCGACCTGCTGATCCCAGCTGAAGAGGTGGAAGAATGAGCCCGCGTTGACGATGTCCATCTTGCCGGTGAGCTGCTGCACCAGCGCGGAGTGTGGATTGAAGATGTCGGCCTCGATGAATTGGGAGTTGAGTTTATCGCGGTCTTGGAAGAGATCGAAGCCGACTTCGTAGAAATCTCGGCGCAGGTCTGTGGCGTATAGATTCTCGGATGCTATGCCGTCAGAAACCTAGTGATATTAGTATGGGATGGAGTGATGTCGAGGGATGATTCTTACCAAGCGACGCAACTCTTGTCCTAGGGCACATCCGACATCTAGGAACTTCTGACCAGTCTGGAGACGCTCGACGATTTCTGGGTAAATTGGTAGTCTAGGGATATGCATGTCCAAAAAACGGAACGCGCCAACGCAAGGATACGGGAACTAGAGCATATCAGCACTGAGGAGGTCCACGTCTGCTTTCACAGTGCAGTAAGTTAAAAGTACAGGATACTTGTGAGAACTTACTATATCAAAAGCTCGATCTCGCTGCAGCCAAGGGTACGGATCCAATCAATACTTGGAACACTCGGGGTTTAGATAGGGATAGGGAAGGGGTCACTAACCACACTGTTGACATGTTGCACGACTTCATCCGACGGTATGTTGCTATAGTTTTCGAGAAGCTCTCTGGCTTCGGGTTCAACTTCCGTGAGACGGGGCTCATACCAGGGAAGCTTATGCTGGTCAGAGATCTCGCTCAGCAAGGCGCTGGAGCCAATTTCAGGTTCTGCCATTTTGGATCCTAGTCCGACTTGAAGTCCTGTTCTTCTGCGGTGTCAATCCTCCCATAATCCTCTTAGCTTGTTCACTGGGGCGGACGGTCCGTTTTAAGAGCGCTTGTTTAGATAAGGATGATGGGTCTTCGCACGGGACCCTCGGACTTAAGCTGAGTTCAAGTGAAAAGATTCGGAGAAAGCTCATTTTGGTCATAGAAAGCCCGATGGCGTTCCTCGTATCCTCTTCTCCTTCCTATTTGGGGCAAGTACCCATGGAGTGGGATATATGTGGGCTAAGAAATTCCCCTGGAGATTTACATATACGGAGGAGAATCTGCTCAGGAGGTGCCTCTATCGCCTACGACTGTTCGTTGCCAGCATTGGAATAACATTGTATTCGGCAGAAAATATCGCCGTCATCATCAGGGGGGTATAAGGTACATCAAAAAAGGAAGTCATTATATCGTACAGCCCAGCAGTGGGTCTCGGGCATGCCAAGAGCTTTTCACCACCCGAGCACAGCTGAGTTTAACGGGGCGTTTCGCCGTCGGGTTCATGAGCGCCTTCGGTGCCGCTATCGGCATTCAGTGAGCCAGGACGAGGAGAGGCGAAAGCGGTACCGGGAGAGGTAGTGGGTTGTGAAGAGACTGGGAGCGGGAAAGGTGGGAATGGCTCGATCTGGTCTTCTGAGTACTGGCGAACAGACGAGCCACTTGATTGCCTGGTGTGGCCCTCCGGTGATCGATCGCGGTCTGCCACTTGGGAGCTGGCCGTTAATGGCTCAGTTGCTGGGTTCCCAGTCATGGCGGCTTTCGACAGCTGCGATAATTGAATTAGCTTTCAGTCCAGCAAAGACACAATTTTGATTCTTCTCGCACCATATCAGCACTGCTCGGCTCCAGGCCGCGCTTCAAAGCCAGTACTTGTGCCGCCAGTCGCTTTTTCTGGACTGTAGATTCTTCTTCCCGCGCCGCCTGCTCCTCCTCCATTTTGAGATCGGCGAGTGACGGTGTATCAATGCTGTGAACGACATCCAGGTCCGGATTCAGCGTCGTTTTAGTCGACGAGCGCTTCTTTTTCTTCCGCTTGGACTTTTTCGACGATGCATCGCCCAAACTAGACGTGCCAGAGGCCGACCTGACCATCTCGGCCTTCGTCCCAGACTGATCATCAGACTCAAGACCCGTGTTTCGCCGTCCAAAGACCAGCGCAAATTCATCATCCAATGGAACCGCATCCTCCTCCTCGTCGCTGGGGAACAGATCACCCCGGGAGCTTAACGAGTTCGACGTTCCCCGCGATGACTGTGTACCGCTCCGCTCTCTCCCATTATTCTGATAAGACACGTAGCCCTCTTCATCTTCTGCAGCCTCCATCAGTGGCTCGTCCTCCGGCGTATGAAGGTGGTGACTGCCCGGGTGTTCTTGTAAATCAGCAGCAGATGGCCGATACTTGACGCCTTTGGCACCAAACCGCCACGGAAAGCGCTCCAAGAACCCAATGACCGACGAGCTCGGTATCACCGTAGGATCAGGGCGGTTGTCCGGGATATGCACCGTGCTCCGCCTTCTCTGGCGAGTCCCGTAGCTCATCTTCCTCGGCCGCCGCGGCTGCTCTGCTGTGCCACCACGAGTAAGCCCACTGCCCGCTAGCAACCGGTCCAGCTCGCCAGTACCCCAGCCAAGTAGACTTTCCTCGCCCTCTTCATTATCCCAATCATCGTAGAAGTCAAAATTGGCCTCCGCACGGCCACGTCGACGGCGTCGAAGTTGGTCCTCGCGGCTGGGCAGGCATGGCGCCGTGCAAGCCTGCACACAATTCCCAATGCTGGTCAGACATGGGGAGATGTAGTTTTGAGAAAAGGTATAGAGGCCCTCCTGGGCGGACTCGTTGGCGGACTCAAGGTTATGCGATAATTGATTGATCCGCTGGCGGATCCGGGGGTCGCGCGGGCGCATCATATTGGAGCGCAGGCTGTGGGGAAGCGTATGGATGCGCGGGTAAGATAGCTTTCTGGCTTCATCGGCGCGCCGTGGCCGTCATTGGCGAGACTAGGCGACAGGAATGCTGGATGATTGCTTAGTGAAGGTGGTCGCGATCCATAACTAGGTCGTCATGTCCGGTTAGTCAGCGCACACGTGAGACCACGGTGGGGGCCTTTTCTGGGGTAAAAGCCAAAGTTGGGAAGCGGTTTCGAAAGAAAATTGGTGTTGTATGTGAAGTTAGACTCCTCATTATTGAGAAGTTGGAATAAAATGGTATACTATATCCGATTTCTGAAAACACCTCGGTTTCAACAGCAGAAAAAGTCGGTGTACATTTCCGCTCTGATCTGTATCACTACAGACTTGGGTGATGATTTTCTCGCCGAGGACGTGGATTTGACGGCGAGCTGGTTGCAACATCCAACACACAAAGCGCGATATCAAACAGCTCTACAATGGCAGGCTGGATCCCGCCAGCTGTCCATTTTACTGGGGCCTTTCTCGCCCAATGACGCGGCCAATCAAACGGCGGTGTTAAAGATTCACCTCCCCGATGTTGAGAAAGATATGCTGGGAGAGCACTCTACACCATTGGTGATCTCCGGACTCAGCGCACCATTCGGACCACAATGGGAACCAGCTGAACCATTGATTCGACGGGATCTGACCATCGCAAATAATGTGCGACCCCTGAGGATCTGGGAAGAAACGGGCAACAGCATTGCCAGACACATCTGGTAAGCCATGCTTTTGCGTTTAACTTTCCAGTCTTTCACCACTGTTCACAGTCTTTCTGACCTCGCGCCCTTGTCTAACAGGGATGCGGCTCTTGCTGCCATCATCTTCCTGGAGAAGGTCATTGCGGGCCCCGAGAAGAGCATGCCTGCCCTAAGCAAGCTCTTCAATTCTGGCAAGTCGAGCCTCCAAGTCGTCGAGCTCGGCGCTGGTTGTGGCATCGTGGGCATCGCTCTGGCGACCATGGTTGCCAATTGCGAGATCCTTCTCACCGATCTGTCCGAGGTTTCTGAGATTGTGACTCGTAACATCAAAGTCGCCTCGCCGAAATCGTCGGCGTCGATCAAGTTTCAAACCCTCGACTGGGATAACCCGACACCCAACCTGACTCGCGGGCCGATCGACTTGATTCTCGTGTCCGACTGTACGTATAATGCAGATAGTCTTCCCGCGCTTGTGTCTGTCCTCGATCGCTTGGTCCGGAATTCCCCAGAGGCCCTGGTGCTGGTAGCCCTCAAGCGGCGACACGAGAGCGAGGCAGTGTTCTTCGATCTGATGCTGTCTGCGGGATTTGTTTCCCAACAGGCAAAGGTGCCATTACCAGGGCAGTGGGATCAGGTTGACCAGATTGAGATATACTGCTATCAGCTGGAGTATAGGGTGGAGGAGGTCTAAAGCACAAGTCTTCCAATACTCCGTCCATGCTGGAATATCATCTGCCTTTCCAAAAAGTATACAGAACGCTGCGACTGTTTGGAAAGGGCTGAAATACCAATACCGGCCCTTAGTGGTCCGTGCTACAGTGCGTCACTGAGGCCCGATTTCTGCCCGTTTTCTGTCCAGTCCGCCTGTTATGCCACCTGCTCGCAGCTTCTCCCCCGCCCATCCTGGACTTTCCGCGGTAATATACACCGTACGGAGCCTGTATCCGTACCTTGTCGCCTTACAGATACCTTTACGCTGCATGTACACATATGCACCTCAAGTGAGGTCTTTAGTGCGTTGATCAACACTTTGCCCTTATTGTTGATCACTGCAGACATCTTATGAGTCAGTCCCAGGCATGGTCCTTTCAAGGAGTCTGTGCACCAGGACCAGCAACACAAGCACACGACCGACCTCGGGAGGGCCGAAGCACTCGGGGATTGCCACACCGCATGTTGTCAGTTGCAAATAGCAATTCCGAGGGAAAGGATGATCCGCAGGCACGATTGTCCCTCCTGCAGCATGCATACATACAACACTGTCTTACATATAAGATAAGGTATGACAGACGCAAAAACAAATCAGCAATCTGGAGGATTGGCCCAATCTCGGAGGGACTAGAAATCGCTCATAGTAGTAGTAGATTGACGCAGGCCGGGGGCCAAAAAAAGAAGGATGAAAACTCTTTAACCTTGTTACTACAATTGCTAAGGACATGGAATATGCGCTAGTAATCATGGTAGTCATTGCCCAGTTTTTGTGTGGAGCTGATGCCTGATGGAAGGGTGGAAGCTATAGGCGTGTAATGTTAAGTAACCGAAAGCGTAAGTTGTAGTTGTTAAACCCGCTTTCTGGGGTAGTAATGAGAGGGATTTACCCAGTATTAAAGGCATGTTACGGTTAACCTTACGGATAATCATGTAACGACCTAAGCAGACGAGAGCCCATGGAGGACCAGACCCTGTGGCTCACAGTGTCCAGTGTCCACATTTATCGCCAGCTTTGCCCAGTTTGGCCAGCTTGGGAGTTCCCGATCCCGCACTGTATCACTAGAGTACGGAGCACCCAAGCCCTGTCTCGACGGTTGCTGCCGTAAGCATCGTCCACGACCTCGACCTCCGACGGTTTTCTCCCCCGAACCATCACTGTTCCTCTTCTCCAACCACTTTCTCTAGAAATCTTCTGACCACCCTGTTGTTTAAGGGCCAGGTCTTTTTTTTGTTATAGGTGAGTAGCTGTCCCTCTTATCTCCCTCGCACGATCGCCCACCACCGCCCCCCTCGAGACCGTATCCGTACCCGTGCGTCATTTTTTTTTCCATTACCACCCACTGGCGTGCCCTAACACCGCCCCGAACACTCCCAAATTTAAAAATCTGAGCCCGCCTCTTCTCCCCCTCTTCCTCCTCCGACCCTCTCAACCGTCCAATTTTTTCTCTCATACTCCATCCCTGGTCATTTCTGAACTTGGGTTCACTGACCAGTCTGCCCACTTCTATTCAGAACTCGCTCAATCGCTAGCGAAACAAATCCTTGCCTTTGGTTCCTACCACCAAAGGCACCCCCCCACGTCACCACGGCTCACGTAGCCTCGGTCTTGCTTTGCCAAATTGTATCCACTCGTCGTCAACGAGACACTCTTAACAACATTCCACCGCCTGCTGCTATCGCCCTCTGAGAGTTCGTCCGGTGCGCCTTTTTTCACCCCGTTGACGCCCTCTCAAAATATTCCCGCATCCTTTGAGCTGCCGCATAGGACTTCTCTGAAGGTTCTTCCTCTTAAGGAGGAAGGGTCGAGGAGGCTTAGTCCAGTCAACTACGGTTGCGACACATTTCGTCCTCCCTAACGCAGTCGCATACTTTTGTGACTTTCATTTTACCACCTTTTTCACTCTTTTTTCTTAAAAAAGATCCATTCGTGCTGAATCGCAGCTGCACGGTTATGGCACCGACTGCGTGTGTATCGCCTGCTGATGTATGCACTATCAAAAACGACTTGAATAGTCGTGACCTTCTGGGTCAAATCAGCAAGCATGGGGACGAATTGTTGCAATCGGGGTTGACTGCGAAGGAGGCGGTTTTGGATGTGCTGAAGAAGCGTGCCGCGGAGGTTGATACCGACCGATGTGACCCTGGAGAGGAGGATGCCTTCTATGTGGCGGATATGGGAGAGGTGTACCGCCAGCACATGCGCTGGAAGATGAACTTGGGCCGTGTCAAGCCCTTCTATGGTGAGTGCCCTCAGCCATTGGATACGCTGCGCCCCAAGAATCCCATGCTAATGATCCCGGCTAGCTGTCAAGTGTAACCCGGATCCCGAGGTTCTACGTCTTATGGCCCAACTGGGTAATGGCTTCGACTGCGCCTCCAAGTCGGAGATTGACCTCGCTCTGCAGACGGGCATTGATCCCAGCCGGATCATTTACGCTCAACCCTGCAAGACCAAGTCTTACCTGCGCTATGCCTCGCAGGTTGGCGTCAAGCAGATGACTTTTGACAACGCCGATGAGTTGTACAAGATCAAGGCCCACTTCCCGGATGCCGAGCTGTACCTCCGCATCCTTACGGATGACTCGACCAGCCTGTGCCGGCTGAGCATGAAGTTTGGTGCCTCTTTGGACGTCGCCCAGCAACTGCTGGAACTTGCCCACCAGCTCGAGCTCAAGGTCGTTGGTGTCAGTTTCCACGTCGGTTCTGGCGCGGAAGACCCGCGCGCGTTCCTCAAGGCTGTCCAAGACGCCCGTCTCGTGTTTGACCAGGCTGCTGAGATTGGTCACGAGCTGCACACCCTTGATGTGGGTGGCGGTTTCTGTCAGGATACTTTTGAGAAGTTCTCGAGCATCTTGAGCGGTGCCCTGGAGACCTATTTCCCGCCGCATATCCGCATCATCGCCGAGCCTGGTCGGTACTATGTCGCCAGCGCGTTCACCCTTGCGGCCAACGTTATCGCCCGCCGCGATGTCCCTGACCCGCTGGACCCTTCGCGAGACGCATACATGCTGTACCTGAATGACGGCGTGTACGGCAATTTCTCCAACATCATCTTCGACCACCAGCACCCGATCGCCAAAGTGCTGCTGTGCGCGGCTGATGACTCGCAGCCCGGCACGCCCAACTCTGCGGTGTCCGAGACCAACTCGTACTCGATCTGGGGCCCCACCTGCGACGGCATCGATGTGATCACTCAGCGCATCGAGTTGCCGGGGCTCCTGAACACCGGGGACTGGCTCTACTTTGAGGAGATGGGTGCGTACACCAAGTGCAGTGCCACTCGCTTCAATGGGTTCTCCGACAATCACGAGGTGATTTACATCTCGAGTGAGACTGGTGCTTCGGCTCTGCTAAACTATTAGTCTGCCCTTTGTGAGCGGGTCTTTGTGATTTTCTTATGTTATGATTTATCTTGCTTTTTTGTTCATCGTCGCTTGGAATTCCTTAGAACTTTCGCCCGCGCTCCTCGTTCAAGGATGCAATAGTACAGTTGATGCGTTTTGCTGCATTGAGTTGGCATGCTCCCTTTGCCCTAGACACCCATAGAATAGAGCCTGCTTGCACTCACCCTTGAAATGCCCTACTTTACTCCGAGTAGATGTGCCCTATTCCCAGCTGTGTCCTCCTATTTGCGTGAACGTCGCATCAGTCGTGCATGTTTCATGGCTGGGTCGTGTCTATCATCTAATCTAATCATTCAATCTACTCTATGTAGTCTTGAAAAAGACCCGTTCTCAATATAATCCTGTACATCAATCATGGGTGTCCGTCAAATCAGTCCCGCCGGTGGATGGCACCGCATCTCAAACCAATCGTTCGACAAGCAAGTCGGTCGTCTCTCCCCCAACAACACGCACGAAGCCACCAGCCTCCAGCTTCTTCTTCCACTTGCCGGACTCGTACCGCGCCAGAATGAGCGTCAGCCGTGCCGCCACAGACTCATCCGCCGACTCGGCAACCACCGTCGACGGAGTGCACGTCCACCGGCCAAACGCCCAGTTGAGGATGTAATATCTCGTCTCAGAGGCATCACCCTTCTTCCTCGACTCCATATCATCCGAGGTCTCGACGGGCGGCGTCGCAGCCGAGCAACGGAAGATTCCCTTGATGCGGTAAACTTCCTCTCTCGGCGCGAGCTGCAACAGCCGCTCTAGCGCCTCAACATCTAGCGTCTGCCCGGGGGCGGCGCTCTTCAACAGCACAGACAAAACCTCCACCTCAGACTGGTGATCATGCTTATGCTCATGCCCATTCTCATGTCCATGTCCATGGCCATGATCTGCCTCCAAAACGCCCTCCTCCTTCGCAAACAAAGCCCCATCAATCCCCAAGAAAACACTCTTATCCACAACCCCCCGATCACTCTTCACCCACGGCGTCTCAACCCCCAAATCCCCAACCCGATCCAAACACTCATCAAACCTCCTCTCCCCAGCCGCCTCCCACTTGTTAAACACAATCAAATCCATATACTGCGCCTGCAGCTTGGCCGTATAACTCGTATCCTCGTACCCACCCCAATTCTCCACATCGATCACGCTAATCACCCCATCAAGCACAAACTCCGCCCCCTCCCGCGCAAGGCGATTCACCTCCATCGCCAGCGTGGCAGGGAACGCGCTGCCTGAGGTCTCGATCACGATGCGGTCCGGCGAGACAGTAGTGCGGAGTTGCTCGAGAGCGTCGCTGAGTTGGCCGACGAGGTTGCAGCAGATGCAGCCGTTGAGGAGTTCGCGGACGCCGGAGATGGAGGAGGTTGTGGCGAGTTGGGAGTCGACGGCCACGTCGCCGAATTCGTTTTTTAGGAGGGCGAGGCGGTAGGTTGGCGGGAGTTGGGGGATGAGGTTGAGGAGGAGGGTGGTTTTGCCGGAGCCCAGGAAGCCGGTTACGATTGTGATTGGGATGGGTGCCATGATGAGGAATTGGGCCTCGAGTGCCCGGTGGTGGAGGTTGGTTGAAGGGTTTGAAAATAAAAGGAGTGATATCTTTGGAGGTGAGGTTTTGGCAGAAGGACAGGATATAGGGGGAGACTGAGCAGACAATCTTGGATGGGGGGTGG
>JAXQJV010000325.1:0-22839 GCA_037042255.1 Penicillium sp. PG106-07D
CGCCTTCTCTCAGTACAGCGACGGCCCCACCAGGCCCCCGATAGAGAGATGGCGTCCTTTCGAGAAGGCCTTGGATGTCTCGGGATGACTTCGCCATGGAGCAATTTGAGGTTTGCTGATATCAGATTGGAAAGTTTTGCTAGTATGACTGTCTCGGAGAGAATGTCAGAAAAAGTTCCTGATGTTACCTGCGTGACTTCTAGCCTGGACCCGTCTTGTCGGGGTCCCAAAGCGGTCAAGTGGACAGACACCAAGCGATGCATTGTACCTTCGATTCTCCCTCGGAGAGAACCAGCGCTTGCTCACCTCTCTACATAGGAACTTTCTTCTCCGGTACTGAAGCACTACCAATTTCCAAATTAGCAGTTCGGTCGCCAGTGTAGACCAAGGACGCCCAATCCGACTCAAATTCCACTTCGGAGATATTTCTTCCGAAATGTGGCTTGAACCACCGTTCATAGCAGCTCAAGCACAATGCCATGGAAAAGAAACTAAATAGATGAGGTAATTCCGAGAGTCTGCCATTGTCTTGAAAAATTGGTAATACTCTAAGGCCACCATGAGAATCTGCAGACAAGATCGGATAGAAAAAGATGTCGGGAGTAAAGCCACCTAGGAAACCTCGGCAGCAAACGACGGGTATACAAAGCCGGGCCTTCTTCTTGCCTATGAATGTGGAAGCTCGTAGAGCTTGCGGTCATTTTCCATGTCAGATCTTAAAAGTAAACCCCGAACGCGCAATGATTGACTATTTTCAGGACACGATCAATTATATCCCTGTTGAGTTTCGAGTAGTCTTAAATCTTCTAATCAGCCTCATGATGTCAGGGTTGATAAGAGCAAAACCGCCCCAGTGGTTCGAAATCGATTTTCCAGGCCACATGGGCCGCCTTGTCTCACATTTCATCAGCATACATTGAGATATTCTACCAGCTTCACCGTAAACTTGGTGCTAGCTGGCCAAGCTAGTTGTAGGCTGGCCTGCAAAGTTGATGCTAAATTTACCCTCTAAGATACACAAAAGAGAAACCAGGGCAGAAGGGCAAACTCGTTTGCAATATGGTCACTGTCGGGTCTCAGTTGGCCAACAGACAGTCATCCAAGGAGGACACGGGGATGTGGATTGCCTAATTCGCCGCAAACCCTTGTATACCATCATGTGAGTTCAAAGTATAAGCGCAGCTCATATGGTTCGCGACAGACTGTAGGCTCGATGAGGCTGAGTCTCTTAAACTATCCCCATGCTAGCTTTAATTTGTGTCAGAACACTACAACCATCGCAAGTATGATTATTTGTGCCGTCTCCTGATCGATCAAACCCGCCCCCAGCTTGTTCCCTTGGCAAATCAGCACTCTCGAAGAACTGAGTCTATAGAGTATCATTTGAAACATCTTCAGTATATCGGGGCGCAACGCCTATTTTCAGTGCGACATCCCAAAATAACAAAGGGGGCAGACAGGTATATAATGCACATCAACATCTTGATCTCTAAGTCAATCAAACACGGGCTTCAATCTCTTTTCTTGGTGAACAGCAAATTTCGACCACGATAGAATAAGAAACAAAAGAAGAATACAAGAAATTAAAACACACCTAATTACTCCCAAAATGCTGATTGGTGCCTCTCATATGGCCTTGTTCGGCACGAACGACACTACATCCGGATCATCAACAGGCAATTCGACGGCGAAGTCAACCTCAGAATCCAAGCCACAAGCTACTTCGGGCACCACAATCAAGTCAGGTGCAACTCAAAGCTCGCATCCAGTGAGAACGGACAAGAAGTAAAACCTTCCAGGCTTCCAAGCTTCTCTATTCACAGACAATCAGTTACGGACAACGATGGGGCTTAACGGTTCTGGGTGAAAGACAACTTTGATACTACTTTTCAAGTTGTGTTGCGTGACCTTGGGGCGCAGGTATGGCCATGGTATTGCAATATCTAATCTGGGATCCCTGGGGATTGGAAACATTGTAAGTTTTTCAAGGAAACTTCTTGCTCAGCTTCATAGCTCACTATTTTGTTACTTCTCTAGCAACATGTTGAGCTGCGACCTCAGCACTCCTCAAGTTTTGCCTTTGGTTTCTTAAGCATTTGATTGCCTATTTTGTTTTTTCTTCCTGCCATTTCCTTAGAAAAAGATTTTGGGTCCATTTCTTTCATACACATAAATTATGGTCAGTCTCACTTGGGCATCTGCTCCTTCTAGCACTCTTCATGGAATTGTAGCCTATCTTCCACTACCTGGTCTAAGCTTTTTCCATCTACGTAGCTTGCTTTATGTATACCATGATACTCTCTCAAATATAAAGCCCATTGTCCCCATAAATTGTTCCAGCCCTGAAAAAGCATACAGTGACTAAGCATGTCTTGAGAAGGCGGGGATGGACAAATATCCTTAACCGCGTTGGGTTAGTGGGGATGAGTCAGTGCCATACTTGATACCACGACGCCTCAGAGCTGGATGGAAATTATTCAGACTGATGAGCCAATATCTCGTGGGTAGAAGTAGAATCACTCTCATGTGCCTTTAACATCGATATTGGCCTGAGAGGTGCTGAGAACCTACATTTGATGGATCCGCCACCACCTTCCGACCCTGCCTCGTCCCAGCAATGGCCACAATCACTCCCAGACTCGGGTCTTCAGAGCATTTCTGATGCCAAATTCCCTGGAGGCTGGGCACTGGATGACCCCACTGCTGACTGGAGCGCCTTGAACGAATTCTATTTTTGCTCATCTGAGCCCACCAACCTAGATTGGCCCCAGCACTGGGCGGGTCTCGAGTCAGATCAAAATCTTACGTCGCCTACCGGGGAGAACAATGCAGGCCAGCAGATCCCCAATGTCTCAAGTGCCAGTGCTCATGTCACACACCTTGGTGACTCCATGACTGAGCTCCAGTTACGAGACATTGTTAATGTTTCCCAGTGGCTTGATGGAGCCTACCGCCCGGCCGTCCCTTGCAGCCATTGTCGCAAACATCGGCTCCAATGTTTGATTATACGCACTACAGCCGCAAATCCAAACCCTGTCACATCGTGTTCGAGTTGTGTCGCTCTATTCAGAGAATGCAGTTTGGCCAAGGGAGAAAAGCGCATCGCAGCTGGCTTTGAGACATACACCCCAGTATTAGGCCATCTACATGGACTGCCCGAACACACGGAAGACCAGGTAGGATTTAAATCATGTTCATTCAGGATTCTCGACTGACTGAGGTGATCAGAATGGAGATTTGAATCTCAATTCATATCACGGAGAGGAACGAAAAGAATCCAAGCAATTTGTCCGAAGGGGAGCTCGTGTCTTGCGAGAATGGTTTTATCAGCACCATGAATATCCTTATCCCGACGAGGAGGAGAAGGCTCGACTCTCTCGCGAAACAGGGTTTTCTCAAAAGCGATTGTCAACATGGTTTGCGAATGCCCGCCGACGGCAGAAGCAGAAAATCCAGTCTGCCAGTCTCGCGTCTGCTAGCTATGCCCGGGGTGGCTCGCCTCTCGTTACAAGCACTTTGAGCTCGATGACCCCAATGGAGAGATGGCAAGCGTCACCACCAGAGGACGAATCTGTTCCTGAATCCGTCATCCAAGAAGCTATTGCGTCGAGTACTGGTGAACCCGATACTCTGATCGACCCGTTCCATTTCGATGAATCTCCCATGGATCTGTTCAATTTTGACAAGTCATCATCTCATCTTGCATCTTCAATATCGAGTATAGGAAGCAGGGCTTCAGAGACTTCGGATAGCGTTTCTTCGGCATGGAGCTATCAGTCGGGCGGCGAAGCAGGGAGAAGCACATTGCCACGACTCCCACAGACAAGGAGACCTCGCGGCCGAGCGCATTCACGCCAAAACTCGACTGGAGAAGAATACCAATATCAATGCACCTTCTGCACACAGTCGTTCAAGAAAAGACACGATTGGACCCGACATGAGAAGAGTGTGCATCTTCAACTGGACTCTTGGGTTTGTACACCCAACCTCTTCGAATTGGAGCAACGATGGAGTTCTCAGCTGGTAGGTTGCCTCCTTTGCGATGCTCCATTCCCACCGGCCAACCATTGGGAAGAACACGAGTTCCACATCTGTGCCGAGAAGCCCGTGGCCGAACGCTCCTTTAGCCGGAAAGACTATCTCTGGCAGCATTTGCGAAAGTTCCACGGTTGCACGAAACTTCCAGTTCCGGATCTTGATGCCTGGCGTGGCTCGGGAATAAATGTTCAGAGCCGGTGTGGATTCTGTGAAATTACGATGCCGACCTGGGCCGTTCGAACTCAGCACTTGGCGGAGCACTTTAAGAACAGGGCACGCATGAATCAGTGGGTGGGTGACTGGGGTTTGGATGCGACGACTATGAGTGTGCTGCGAAACGCGGTTTTACCGTCTCGGCGGGCTATTGCCAGTCCTTCGACTTGAATAGCTAGTTAGTGGGATTAGGGAAATAAATAACTGTGCACATCACAAGAAATCAAATATCCATGCCACGCTAATCGTGAAAAGTCAGGCTCAGAATTGACTAAATACTCTGCCACTCGCGGTTATACCAAGCACCCAAGCCAAGTGCGAATAGGACAAGACTCCCATCTCGAATAATATCCCTGAATAGCTGCACCACCATCCCAAGCCCCACTTGCTTCCCACCAAGTAGCACCCTCCCTCCAGTGAGAACCATCTCGCCAGTCACGAAGATCAAAAACGGGTTCTGCGCGGTCGCAGGCTTCGGTGGCGGGGTACCGAACGTAGCAACCGACGATCCAATAATAAAGAGGAGGTAAATAGCCACGCCGATCGCAAAAACAGCATGCAGTACTTTCCACATCCGCATAGTGTTCAGCTCCTTTTCAGTCGGTGGTTGAGATGCTCCACCCAGCATGCTAGCGAGGAATGGCGGGACACCAAGGGCGGATGCGATGGCCGCCGGGTTGAGCCCTGGCTGGGGTTGCCCGGGCATAGCATCCGGGGCACCTGCAGCACCGGGTGGGGGTGCGTTCGCGTCGCCCGGCATCGCTCCTAGTAGGTTCTCCAGGAGCTTCAAGGTTGGGTCCTCCACGGTGTTCTGCTGTCCTTGGTCTGGGGCCACCTGGCGCAACATGGCGCGGAAAGCTTCCTGCTGGGCTTGAAGGGACTCTGCGGACGGCATGTCTGGCTGAGGAGCTGGGGGGGGTCGGTTCTGTGGTACGGGAGACGGGGATGGCGAGACTGCAAGCTGGGGAGATGGCGAGGCTTCGTCGCGTGCTGTTGGAGAGCTGGGGGTTAGCCACACAGCTGCGTTTCAATTGGATGGAGGCGACCTAGCCAGCAAAAACACCGGGAATCTTGAAGCAGAAGCGTTATATCTTACCTGACTGCGGAGTACGGCCACTGAGACTGGTGATCTTATCCAGGCGAGCTGACCCTCCCTCTTTGATCTTTGCCTCGCGACGTTCACGTCGTAGGCGTGCGGCGCGCTGTGCGGGTGACTCCTCGGGAGTGGACATCGCGGGCGTTGACGATTTCAGAGGATACTCCAAGGCAATACAAGGGTAGGCGAAAGCAGAAATCCGGTGCGAGGCAGATGAGAATGGGCTTCGTGGTTGTTTTTTTTTGCGACCGCAAGGGACAAGTTGAGGTTCAGACAGATTAGGTATTGGGTGCAGGTGGGAAGGTCCCGTGGCGATAAGAACACCCACCATTTGAAAGTGGAGCTAACCTACAGTACTCATCCTACTTCAAACTCAGAGCTGAAAATAACCATGATTTATTTTTCAATGATACTTAGTTTATTGGTTATATCTACGCCAGTTTTGCCTTTCCGTTCGCATTGTTGAGATTGACAAGCTTCTTGTTAAAGTCGAGGTCCATCTCTTCTATGCGCAGATAATGATTTAGCTAGCTTGGAGCTAAGATACATAATTTCCAGCGAACGAGCATAGGTACCTGGGTACCGATGCCAGCCCGCTCTAGGTTATAGATGTCAATTCTGAGAACAGGCCCGATCTTCTCAATAGGTATGGACATACCTAGGTATTCCATAATTATTTAGAACTTTGCCGACAATTGCTGATCAACAAGCGCTCACAAACCATCAGGTCATTGCTAGTCGCATGCTGCCACGGAATTTACGGGCACCTGCCGACTTCCAGCACCGACGGATGTAAATCCAGCTTTATGGAACTTGGCAAAATTACCTCAAGAAGCGATTGCCCCCCAGCCATCGCGTCCGAACCCGGCGCACCTCAAGATTGAGGTGATCCAATCGCTAATCTTGCAGATGGACAGTCATCGTCGCCGACCTGACAGGCCCACTGCCTACACAACACCACCCCAGCTGCGAAGCTACGACCTAGTAGACGATCAATGAGTAACCTTAAAATCGAGGGATAGGTACTGATCTTCCTGAAAGGGCTGTCACGAGTGGGCTCGACCACGTAGTATGTATGATAGGCATCATTGATATCATCGCCAGTGCTTCTGTCCATGACATCATGCCTGCACCATTGAGGAAAAGAGAGTCAATCCATCGCAAAAACAAAGTCCGACCGAACTTTCACATAATGATACCATTGTACTACCCTGATCACTCTTCGAGTTCATTGAAGTAAACTATAGACAGTTTGTTTGAAGGTAGCTTTCCTTGGGGACTATGACTTTGGCTGAACAGTACCTATGAACTCAAAGCGCCAAGGCCATGATGCCGCCAGGCTGCACGGAGAGAGCGCCATCCCAGCAAGTACGGATCAGTAAATGTGGGGAAGGACAGTTGATCTCCAGGTATTTATGGCTTCACAGTTGCAGATAAATGATGGACCCGCCAATCGAAAATTCCAATGGGGTTTCACATCGTCATAACAATTTCCGGGTTCCAGCCAGCCGATGACGTAGTTTGGGGGAGAGCTTTGGCCGCGTTAGATGCCAGGCCTGATCAACAGACCTTTCCATTTCTCTCAAGGTCTATATCAATCATTCAAATCGCTTACAGGCCGACTGGACTGAAACAATTTCTCAGTTGACTTCTGCAAAAAGTGGGGGTTGTTGCGAAGGACCCCTGCTTGACCACTTCCACCTGCGCACGACCCGTCCCACCACATATTGATACCTCGCAGCACATACTTTTTGCTCATATCAGCAATTCGCACCCACCATGGCGGCGGCTGGCCAGGGAGCTGCTGATCCTAACAACCATCGCGTTGGCGAGCATTGGAGTGGTGCCAATCCCATCCCCACGGTCCAGAAATTCGTTGAACGTCTTGACGTGGAAAAGAAGGAGCGAGATCACAGAATCGACGAAGAAGAGAGGGCCAGAAGGCAGAGAGCGGCTTTGAAGCAAAACGAGCAGTATAAGTCTGGAAGACCAAATGATGAGTCCCAGACCGAAGTCAAGGCCCATGAGGCCCGTGAGGTTGCTCAGGCCAATGTTCGCATGGTGACCGACCCGACAACCGGCAAAGAGATTGGAGTCGAGGATCAAGGTCCTCATTCAATGGAAGCTGTCACGGACCCCAAGGTTTGTTTGTTTGATGAGAACATGCGCAACAGCCATAATTGACTGGAATCCACAGTTGACTGTACCCAATGCCAACCTCAATCGACCAACCGTGAGTACATGTCGTGACAAATGAACGTACCAAAATGCAGTACTGATGAAAATTCAGGAACATCGAACTAGCCATGATCAAGAGCTCCCCGTGTACAAAGAGAAGCAAGACATTACCGCTCCTCCTGATCCTATTGCCGAAGGCACAACGTCCGACGTGCCCATTCGCGGTGAAAAGACCAACATTCTCTTCCACCCGACCCCTACAGTATCGTACAAGCCCATGTTCGATCAGTTGGAGAAGCGTGGAACCGTACTTTGCATCGCAATCCCTTTCGCCATCATTGTGCTTGGGCGGACTTTTGGAGGGTCCCTCCTCGGACTCATTCCGCTGGCTTTCTGCGTCACAAGTGGTGTGTGGTTATGGGTGCAAGAGGTTATCAAGAGCGGCAAAGAAATGGAGTGGAGCAGCGAGCAGATGCGCGGACAAATGGTACAACACCCTTTTCACTCAATGCCTCCACATCTACGCATGCTAATCAGAGATCGTCTCAAGGCAACTGCGAACCTACTCCCGGAATCTGTCGAATGGATGAATTCTTTCCTGACTGTAGCTTGGGGACTTATGAATCCCGAAATGCTGATTCCCATGGCCGACACCATCGAGGATATTATGCAAGCGTCCGCTCCCAAGGTCGTCGAGAATGTGCGAATCGCCGAGATCGACCAAGGAAACAACCCAATTCGAATCCTCAGCATGCGTGCTCTACCTGATTCGCATGTCCAGAACCTCAAGGAGAATATCCATGAGGAGAACATCAAGAAGAAGGATCCCCAAGAGGCTGCTGCCGCCGAAGAAGGTGGGAGCTACTACAACATGGAAGCTTCCTTTGCCTACCATGCAAAGCCGAGTAGCGGCTCTGCTTCGTCCAAGGCACGCAATATGCACATGCACTTGGTGTTCTACCTGGGAATCCGCGGCCTATTCGGAGTCCCATTCCCCGTCTTTGTTGAACTGACCGAGCTGGTCGGCACAGTTCGACTACGCTTCCAGATGATGCCAGAGCCACCATTTATGAAGGAAGTGACTTTCAGCTTGGTGGGTATCCCACACGTGCGTGCAGGCTGCGTGCCCATGATCCGCCGTGGCGTCAACATTCTCAATCTGCCGCTGATTTCAAAGTTTGTCAACTACGCCATCAGCACTGCATGCGCCATGTTTGCAGCACCCAAGTCGATGACCATGGATCTTAGCATGTTGCTAAAGGGCGACGATATCCAGAAGGATACCTTGGCACTTGGAGTTATGTGGATTCGGATTCATCGCGCAGTGGGATTGAGCAAGCAAGACCGCCGCGGCAGTCAAGGTGGGGGCAGCGATCCGTACATCAACCTGTCGTTCTCAAAGTACGGCAAGCCTATGTACTGTACCCGCGTGATCACAGACGACCTCAATCCCATTTGGGAGGAAACCGCTGCGCTACTTGTCACACCTGAGCTAATCAAAGCGAACGAGAATCTGAGCATTGAATTGTGGGACTCGGACCGCAACACAGCGGACGACATCGTCGGTAAAATCGAGCTCCCTATTCGGGAAATGCTCCAGCACCCGGGTCGCATGTATCCCCAGGTCTCTAAGCTGCAAGGGCTCGATGACGGCACCGAGATGCCCGGTCAGCTGCACTGGGAGGTCGGATACTTTGGCAAGCCCAAATTGCGCCCCGAGCTGCGCACAGATGGCCAGAAGAAGGACCTGCCGGACAATCTCAAGGGAAACCCGACCTTTGAGGATGAGAAGGGTACCATCACAAACGACGAAGAGGATGCTGTTATGCATACGCCACCGGATCCCCTCTGGCCTAGTGGTATCGTGCATATCGTGGTACATCAGATTGTTAATCTTCAACTTGTCAACATCAAAGGTAGCGAGGGGAACCGCAAGGGCAGGGAGTATGAACCTGCGAAGCCGTACGGCGAAACTACCGACGAAGAGGGCGAGCATTTGCCCACAAGTTATTGCAAGATCATGCTTAATGATGAATTGGTACGTTACAAGCCCCTTTGACAACGCTCTTGTCGGAATCGTCTACTAACAAAGGTTCCGTCCTCATAGATCTACCGCACTCGCGCCAAGGCCGTGAGCTCCAAGCCTATCTTCAATGCTGGAACCGAGCGCTTTGTTCGTGATTGGCGGTCCGCCATGGTCACCGTAACCGTGCGAGACCAGCGTTATCGTGAACACGACCCGATTCTGGGCGTTGTCCCTCTTAAGCTCTCCGATCTTTTGCAAACCAGCTCACAGGTCACCCGCTGGTACCCACTCGACGGCGGCGTCGGCTTTGGACGCATTCGAATCTCAATCCTTCTCCGCCACGTGGAGACCAAGCTACCCCCTAACATGCTTGGCTGGGATGTTGGTACGTTCGAATTTGCTGGTAGCAAGGTTCTTGCGAAGGACTATGGACGACAGTGCAAGATCAAGCTGCGCACTGGTGGCAGTTCGGGCAAGATATCCCGCAAAGCAGCCAACCTGGATGGCAAGGATCTGAGCTACGACATCTCCGACTCAACCTTCCGGGATAGTCTCCGTATGCCGGTCAAGCACAGATACCGATCCCCAGTCGTTTTCGAGTTCCACAACCAAGGCAAGCGAGGCGCGGCCGCCTACGCCGTCCTCTGGCTCCAGCATCTAGTCGACAACGAAGAAACCGACATCGACATCCCCATCTGGACGACCAAGAGCGGTGCGCGCCTAACTCAAAATTACATCACCGAAAAGAACTGGAAAGCTAAGGAGGTCCCCGGACTGGAGGATCTGACCGAAGTGGGCCGGCTTCAGTTCAGATGCAAGTTCTCGCCAGGCATTGACGAGTCGCACGAGCGATTCGTCACGGACAACGACTCGCGCGAGACCTTCGAGACCTGGGAAGCCTGTGTGTCGCAGGGCGTTCGTTCACGCAGCGTCTCTGTGGAAGTCCCCGCCGAAACACAAGAGAAACACGAGCAGTCGCTTATTGACGGCCGCGATGTCCTCAAGCAAGCCGATCCCAGCGAGCGACGAAGATGGATTGATCGCGAGGGCACCGACTGGAGCGGTGCATTCGGGCACGATCCTCGTGCGTACACGGATGCAAATGGCCGCAAGGTGGCCGAGCCTGGACGTGACAAGCCGCTGCATGATCCAGTGACACCGCCGCCGTTGAAGGGCCAGCCGGCATCTCATACTGGTGCACAAAACGGTGACACGGTCACTGAGGACCACGCCAGAGAATTAACCGATGATTCGGAAGATTCCGAGACTGAGTCTTCGTCGTCGTGGGCACCCTCAACTGTTAGTCCCACTGCAGACGCAGGATCATCGCGGGCAAGCAGCAGCCAGCTGAGCAGAAGCGAAATCAACAAAGCCAATCAGCGGAGCGAGAAACGTCAGCAGCGTGGGATGATGCAATGGAAACCTGCGCGAAATGCAGTGTTCGCGAAGGACGAGGCCAAGTTTGCGTTGCGGAAGATAAAGAAAAAGGTCGGGATGGGTGATTTGACTGGTCGAGAACCAGATATTGAGACGGAGACTTGAGGGGTTGACAGAGCTGTCGAGTGGAGAGATATAAGTGACTCTCTTTTGGGATGAGGCCAATCCCAGTATGTTTTGATTCTGGATTGTTGGAAAAGGCGTCTGCTGAGGATTTTATGACATATGACGATACTTATGCCTCTATGAACATGAATCTCTCGTATGGAAATGGTTTTGCGTTCACAGCCCGGTACAAGATCTAAATCGTAGGTACTCGAGGTCGTATGCTACTGATCTCCTTTCTCAAGTAATTTTCTTTCACCTCGCAGGCTCGCACTCAAGACTCGGGGGACCTAGCCTCAGATGGTAGGCGATGTGGACAAAGATAAGCGCAGAGAGCGATCGAAATTCAGTATTATGAGATGTCTCCTTATCAGAAAGTCATATAATATTCTAATTTCCAACCGTTCGATCCAAGAAGAAAGTACCCAAGAGAGCAGCAACGTCTGAGGTATGAGCAGGGAAAGGGGGATTCCAGTCTCTCAGCCAAGTGGGAAGCCCTCGAGACCAGGGGTTGTGCTGCGCTATCGTGGACCTGGTGATGGCAAGAACGGCTAGCTTCTGAGTGCGTATGGAGCAAACCGTAGAGATTGACGCCCGGAAGATAGAGGTGAATATGTAGTGGACCTAGTGGTATGCGGGTTAAGTCACGAGAGCCCGTGTCCGATTTGTTTATAGTCTAACCGAATTCAGACCCTGTAGCTTGCCTCAAGGTTATTATAGTCAGGGCTCGGGAAAGCGATCCATCCACTAACGAATGGTGTGTATTGACACTACGCTTGTGAAGTTGAAGATCAATCGTCAGCAGCCTAGATAGCCGATGGGTTCAAAACTCCATGCCATGAATTCAACCGTAGGATCGCTGCTGTGCTCAGCCTTGCACGGACTCAGGTCCTACGTAGGACGTGCTAGAAGTGCGCCCAAGTATGTCTTTTAAGTGCGCGGCGGGCAACCTGACGAAGAGCACATGAAGAGCTAGTACCAGGGTCAAGAGGAAGTTGTTGAACAACTGCTCGCGGTCAAGCTCGAAACAAATTGGCTTCAATTCACCGAAATGGAGAAGCACGCTGTGCATCTGAATTAGTGGCCTCTTATACCATACTCGTGAAGTCATGAGTAAATTTGGGCATAGCCGAAAATAAGGATAAAGGTAAATGAAGAATATGAATGAGATCCGTGGTAAATCATACGGACAGCTCAACCGAGCTCCTCGTGCATGTCCTCATCGTCCTCCTCCGTCACCCAAGAACGGTCAGTGTCATGGTCAGAATCAATGTACCCCATAGCCCGTGCCAAGTTGTGAAAATCATCCAAGATGCTTTCCCCGGGTCCAGCAGGCCCAACCCTTTCATATTGATCCAAGTCCATCTCGTCATCAAAGTCCATATCATCCTCGTCCTCATAGTCATCGTAATCTATGAAATCATCCAAATCCCACATTCGATACGGCGCGATCATAAAGTCCACTTTTGTGTCTTTGAACAGATCCCTGAGGCTGAGGAAGCATTGTTCTGGAGTCTGTCCGGCCGGGATAATCTGTCCTGGAAGCTTCACAGCCTCGGTAATATCTGACGAGAAAACGTTGCAGACGGTCAGATTCGGGTAAAAGCCCTTTTTGCAGTCATCCGCAATGAGGCCGACCATATCCCGGATAGATGAATAGCAATCCTCAATGCAGAGCGTTTTCAGGGAAGTGGGGAATTCAGGATGTGGTGGGAGAAGATCATGCCCGATAGATAAGGACTTAAGGACGGGGAAGTCGCGGAATGAGCCGAGCTTGCCGAGATCAGTGACTTGCCCTCCGAGGCTTTCCATTTCCAATATGGAGCCGGCGAAGATAAGCTCAAAGTGCTCAAGAGTGTCCTTGTGCCCAAGGATCGCATCGTAAGCCTGCGCAGCGTTAAATCCGGGCTTACGACTCGGCCTCGGCATCCCTGACAGGAAAGAGTTATAGCAGAATGATTTGAGAGCCTTGCATGCTTGCGTAAATCTTCTCATGCCACCGACATCCATATGGCAGCGGCGGAAAACTGCTTTCTCCACTCCCAATGTGCCCGGCGCCCAGGAAGCCGGGAACGTCTTATCCCAAATATTAGCGAACGTGAGGATGACCTCTTTGAGGTTGGGACGGGTGAAAATTGAATGGTGATGCGCGATGTCTATTCCGAGGAACTCGTCCTCCCCTTCGAATGAGAATGATTGGAGCTCGGACAGTAATGTCGGTTTCAAGTTCAGGAGATGGTTGAGTGGTCCCATGCGTACGGATTCGCCGGGTAGACACAGCTCACTAAGATGGGGGGTTTGATTGACCAGTAGAGCTGTTAGGACGCTAAGATCGACGTGCCTTGTCAGCCCCGAGACCCAGGTTTTCTCCTGGTCACCCAGCTGGAGACTCTTGATTGCGGCTGTGAAGAATGTTGCGTCCTCGCCTGTGAGGGGCTTGGGCGTCTCGTCGCCGTCCAGCGGATACATGATATCGAGCTCCCGCACGTGTTCTCCAAGTTCGGGCCGGGTATAGAGGACGCGAGCGAGACGTAGAGTCTGGACCAGGGGGCCAGCTCCTCCAGTTTCCTCAAACTTATAAAATAAGAAAGGTTGAGCTAAGTCTCGGAACAGGTGTGAGACTAGACAGATATTCCGCAGATTCACGTTCGGCCGGCTGTACAACCGATCCATCTCGTCAGGCAAGTCAACCTCCGAGTCGGACTCATTAACGTATGAGCATCGGTTGCTGGCGCCATCCGCGTCGGCTTGGGTGTTGGTGCTGGCTTTAGTCTCATTGGCAAGCTCTTCAGGCCGGGGAGTCTTGAGAGCCTCGATAATACCAGGTGGCGTGGGACCCCTGGGATGGGCAATGAAGAAAATGATGCGGGTCAGGAGCTCCGGCGGGAGATCGTGAATATCGACCATGATGGCGACTGAGGATCTTGCGAATTGCAGACAGGATTGCAAAACAGGCCCCTGATCTCAAATCTGATGCCGCTGAGCTAGAACTCACACAGGGGCCTAATGGATATCAGATCTTGGGGGAAAGGTTACGCGTCCTGACGCGTGAAGTCACGTCGCCGATCATCAATCAATGTCCCGAATAGGAGGTTAGCGCCTGGAGATTAGGGCTTTCCTAACCTTATCGAAGACACCAAACTTGGTGTATCACATCAACAGAGTCCGTCCTTTCTCCATATCGGGTGAATACGTTCTCTCGTCTTATTATCTAGAATGACTCCTGCTCTGATGTTGCTTCTTAGGAACTCGACAATGAGCGTTATTGAGCCGGCAAATAGAATGAACCTAGCGAAGATCCAGAATGGGGAGCCAAGCCTGATACCGATCGGCCCAGTACCAGATGTCATCTATATATCGACCGTGATCTGACATTCAGTGCTATTCCCACAAGTATCAACGAAAAGGCTCTGCTGACTGGCATCTGCCAACTATGTACTCCCTTCAGTCGCACTCGTCTTAAGATCACCTCATGCAGCCAAACTGCAAGCTGCATAGATCCATCTGCATCCTCTGTCACTTGCCAAGGCCGCTTATGCATCCCAACAGGCATCTTTCCGCCATGAAGGCTGTCTGGCTTTAATAGAGTGACGCCATTTATTCCGGGGTTACACCAGCCACGGCGCTTGTTATCTTCCCCAATCAATAGTCACTTCATAGTTCATACCCGACCCAGGATGGACCGATGAATAGCAGATTGGTAGGTGAAGATAAATAAA
This sequence comes from Penicillium sp. PG106-07D, assembly GCA_037042255.1. NCBI lineage: Eukaryota > Fungi > Ascomycota > Eurotiomycetes > Eurotiales > Aspergillaceae > Penicillium > Penicillium sp. PG106-07D. The sequence goes on from JAXQJV010000325.1 coordinate 14,813, forward strand.
AAATTATATCCAAGAAAAGAAGGATGTAGCAGGAGAGAGCTTGATCATCCACAAAAGTAGTATGTAGTAGTGTAAAATGCCCCGAATGACGGGCTGACCCGGCAAGCCTGTTTTCCTCTATATGTGATGGAGAACATGATTCGTCAGGCAAGAGAGTATATATGCATCGCCATTAAGCACGCAAAAACAAGGAATATGTAAAGTGGTATCCGCCAGCCATATAGTCATTTGCCAGGTGGCTTTTCGGGTGGCGGATCGACGGGCTGGGGCGCAAGTATTTGCACCGGTACTTCGGGGTGTACGTCGTCTGAGACGGCGCTGACAGGGCCAAGCGTCCATTTCCACTCGCGTCGCCGCTTGACTCGGCCTTGTCGGGGAGTCTGTGGTGTAGACGAGGCGTAGGGATCTGTATCAAAGCCGTCGAGTAGGGCGACAGCTCGGACTTGTCGCTCTGCGCGCATGGTGCGCCGTTTTTTGCGCTCGGTTTTGGTCAGCGATGTGTTGACACCGCCGTCATCAGGGCTCACATCGTCGCTGGAAGCACTGCTTGTCTCTGAAAGTGAGAGCAGACTGGCTGAGTCGGAGTCGTCTTCCTCGGCAGACTCGGGCGTTGTTTCTTCCGACGCCGGGTCTGCCTCGCCGTGCACAGCCTCGGGCGTCTCCTCCTCTTGAAACAGGTCCAGGTGCTGCGCCGTGTAGCGCACGGTGCGAATCTCCTCCTCGAGTGGATTGCGGTAGCTCACTTGCTTCTTGGCGGGGAAAAAGACCCGGCGTGCGCCTGCGCCGCCGGGTCCGCTGGTGCCTGCGGAGATAGATCCAGAGCGGCGCCGCGAGGCTGATTCGAGGGGCGAGTTGCGTAGGATGCTGCGCACGCCTAGTGGGAGTTGGTAGGGGCTTCGATAGCTGAAGGCGTTGGGGTTATTGTTCGCGTGGTGGATGTAAGGAGAGATGGGCTTGTTATTGTTGAATCGGAGGCTGGGAGGGGCCATGGAGGAGGGCGAACTTGTCGCCGAGGCGGGAGAGGCGACATCGTAAGCATTTTTGAAGGTGTTGCGGACGGTCGGCGATGCGGTTGGACCAGCGGCGAAGGACAGTGAGAGGCCGGTAGTAGAACTGCCAAAGGATCGTGGGAGGGATGTTGTTTGTAGAGTGAGTTTGGGCCTAGAGGTGATGGATCGGTGGTCACCTGGCGGCGACGAAAGACAGGACATCGTTGTCGAACATGAATGTGAGGGAGGAGGATGAGTATCAGGCGAAGAAGAGCAAAAGTGTGTCATTGAGCATGACGTGGAGAACTGATTAAAGATAGAATCCGAGATCTCCTCCAAGAACCCCTCTCGAGAGCGTCTTTGAGGATGTCAAGCGGCGGGGGTTTGCGCTAAGAATAGTTGGCGCTTGCGAATGTGACGAGGTGATCGGAACGTCACCACCACCGACAGGGGGGAATAAGGATAAAGAGTCGCCAGGCAATCTCAGGTGCATGCAAGTAGGATTGTCACTTTATTCTTATTTAACAATCTCAAGACCTCAGAGGCCCGATGCGCAGAATTTTCTTTTCTTCTGGGCTTGTGGCCGGTGGATGGGCAACTATCGACGCCACCAGACAGTCGGTCGGAGATGGGGATCGGCCTCGACCCTGTCTGTTTTGCCCGTCCTAAAATAAATTTAAAAAAGGCCAGGTGTGACAAGGTGTATATGGAGATTGGAGACAAGAAAGTTTGGCGATCATGGGGGCCGTTAGACCCGTAGGCAAATCCATTTTGCCAGAATACGCAAGCATAAACTAGGCAGACCAATAATTGATACTCGGCCTCAGCTCTCATCTCGACGACTCCTCTCGGCATCGAAGGAACTATACGAGGCAAAACGACCATCACCTGGTTAGTCATCCTGGCAGCCATCCTTCGGACCTTCATAGGCGTGTTCTATAAAAAGATCCCAAGAGATCCCGACGCCAAGTGGGGCCGTTCATCGAATGGCCGAGCCCCTCGAGATGATTCTGAACACAGGGTACGTGTCGTCAACGGCGGTGTTGCTTGATCGGATTTTTCGGTTGTTTCCAGCCGCAGAGGGTGAAGATGTGGGAGTTGTAATATCTTCCAATTGACGCTGTTTGGTTCAAAAAAATAAGCCTGGGTGGTCCGAAGGCATAAAGTGTTCTAGAACATTGCCTCTGCGGGAGACCCAGGTTGAGAGCGAGCACTGCACCCACGCTTGCACCTTCAGGGACCCTGAACCACGGTTAATAAATTTCCTTGCTCCTCGTCGAGAGATTCCAAATGTTCGAGAAACTTGATTCATCATTATTCCTCGCCCTCGCGTATCCTCACCAAGTCTCCAACACTCCGCACGTGCCCAAGCCTTGTGGCGTCCGTGTGGATTGCAGAATACTTCTCTTCCCCATCTCCTTCAGCTTTCCGCACGACTTCTCGGTTCAACCAAGACAAGTCTCTCACTAAAAACGCCAGTCTCTGGTTTGCCACCAGGTTTCCTGTTATTCACTTGTCAGGCTCAAATTCTTCTCTCACATAGTTCACATCCGCTGGGTATTTCAGGAACACTGCAATTTCCACCTCCCCATCGATGATTGTCCGTGGGAGACTCGAACGATCCCCAAGTCTGGGTAGGATCCACCCCGTATTCAGGAAGCCCCCAAGCCCGAGCTCTCACGTCCCTCGTCTGAGATAATTTGTGAGTTTCGTACAGCACGAAGTAGATGATTCTCCTCCTCGCAAAATCACTACTATCCCGCGCAATGACGCAAAAATAGCCGCAGGAACTTGATCGGTTCATGTCCCTCACTGGATGCCACGGACTAGCCCCTCTCTCTTTCTGCGCAATACGAATTGATCGCCCTCGTAATCGCTGTCGATCATTGCGCTTCGAACACCACTTCAAAGTTCATCGGGGAAGATGCCCTATCTTGCAAGGCCCTGCTGAGGCTTCAGTGTCGCCTCCAAGGTCCATCGCGTATTTTGTCGGATCATGGGCCACGACTTCGGCTTGTTCGTGTTACAGATTCTCTATCGCAGAGAGTATATCGTATTCAATAACGCCATGGCAAATCTGGGCGTGCATCTTGCGACATCAGTGTTTGATTGACCCCCTTAGTCTTTGAAAAAGCAATACACGTGGACAACCCATGAATGAGCACACTGAACGGATCGATTGACTCGATTTGGCAAGTTTCTGGTCCAGCCGAACCCATGGACACGCATTTTTATGTCTGACCAAATGGATGACATTCGCTGTAACCCCGACTTGCAATGTCCTTTCTACCCGCATTTTCTCCAGTTGCTTGAACGCCAATGCCCGACGATCACGACGTTCTACTCTCGTCACGTCGAGTAACCCTCAAGATGTGCCATAAACAAGGGTTATAAGACCCAAAAAGCGCACGCAAGATATCAATCCAGGCTTTCCTACTCCTTTGATATACTTTGACACTCCTTGAAACGAGGGGCCTATGCGATACAGCTTCCAGGTAGGACTTCCTCTAGAAGCGAATGTCATGCATCACAGGTAAGAGCGCGGGATAAACATCTAGACTAAAATAGAAACTCCTATCCCCGTGGTCTGAGTTATTCCTCTTGCCCGCCTCTTCTTCGTGGGCCTGAACGAGACATTTCCACCAGATGATTTCAGGGATAACCAAGATCGTGATCCATGGCTGTTGTTGCACTTTGCCAGATTGCCATCTCAAGGTGGCTATGGCTCTCTCTTGAACCTTCCACAGCAGACCTCTCAGGCCTCTGGGCTTGTCATATCGAGTTTGGGGTTTATTGGCACTCTGAGCCACGTGGCCTTCATAACTCACTTAAAATGGGAACACTGGATCTTCAATTAGAGGCATTTTCTGCTTTTAGTATTATTAATCTAGAACTTGTATATTTTCCCTAGACCCCCTGGGCGGCAATGTGGTATATTCTCTTTGAGAGAACATCACTTTGCTTGCTCAGTAGACTCACGAAAGAATCATTCTTGATTGAGACTATCCCTCTCAGCCCTGGGTCTATTCATCGAAACACTGTGAATAGTCGAAGTATTCTTCCCCAGCATAATTGGAACCGGGCTGCCTTGCGTCAATGTGACTTTCACCGTGCTTGTTTTGGTAAGAGCCATCGAGAACATCAAGACTCTGCTCGCTGGCAAAGTCATGGTCCAGCATCTGCTCATCAGGATATTCCTGGTCGGAATGCACCTCATAGTCCTCGGGGTATCCCGAATCGTCATCCGAATCGTCCGGACAGTCTGATAATATTTCACGCCAAAACCCCCACTCGCTTGCGGACTGACCTGACGCGATAAAACCAAGCTCTTCCATTTCATGAGCAAGAGTTGTTTCAAACTGGCTTTCCCCATGCTTATGATACAATTGCCACAGTTCCTCCACCATCATAGCCTTGACAAGCGATCCGTCGGCGAAGCGGCGTCGTTTCTCGTCAATAACATCTTTCACCTCAGCGGGTGTTTTGCGGTGATACGTCAGCATTTGGGGCTTGATATGGTTCTTTATATTTCCTTTATGAAACTCTGAATGGAGATGCCATTCCCACTTTGCCGTGTTTGAGAATCTGTCGTCGCAGTCCGGGTGTGGGCACTCGATCCCATTGGAATCCGCATATCGCACATAGGTCTCCCAAATCAGCCAGTTCGCTCCGTACACTTCGCGAACAGCAACCGAATCAATCCGTCTGCAAGCCAAGAAGTAACTCAACAGACCGGGTGGCATTCTCTTTGGAGGTAATACAACTCGCATCGGTGTCCAAAGACTTTCCACAAGGGTCCAATGAGAAGCGTCGACCCTCCATAGCTGGGAGCGTACGCAGCGGGACTGCACGCTGTAGTCTATTGGGTCGAAAGTCGCAACCATAACGGTGATATTCGGTGGCGCCAACGCCACAAGCTCTGCCATATTGCGTTGCTCTTTTCTCCAAGGCCCGGTACGGTATCCTTCGGGGGTTAGCGAAAACATCGTTCGGTCGAATTCAGTATCACTGATGACCACCTTTTCCGCCGCAGGAAAGATATTCTGGACTCTCCTCCAGAACTCCCGTCTCTTGCTGGGCTCGGCAAAGTTGTCACGGATAGTGAGGAAAGGTAAAGTGATTTCCACCTGCGTGACACGTGAAGCGAATTCGGGGCAGTCGGAAATGATCGCATGGTCCCGAACAAGCATTTCTGATGAATTTGCTGGATGATACCATACGTCCTCCTCGCAGGGCTTCCAGAACATGTCTGAGCATATCTGCCTGGTGTAGGAGGAGGTATGCATGAGATGGAACAGTGTGGGCGTATCGCAAAAGCAAAAGATGACTCGATGGATTTCTGGTGGGAAATTCATGAAGCGAGGAAACGTCCTCGGTGATGAGGTCAATTCCGGGGCGACAAAGTAGCAGAAGGAAGTGATTGGCATCCCGTAAAAGTTCATGCCCAGCTTGAGATCTGTCATCTCTGGGGGCAGATAGTGGCGGAATGGAGGCGCAATCCGACCTGAGGGGTAGTGCAGTGCTGGAGGAGACACTGGGATTAATTCATCTTGAGGAGACAAGATTCGTGAAGGGACTTCATTTGTATACACTGGTCGAGGTTCCAGACTCTGGGAATCTAGAGTCGATTCAAAGGATAGCTCCTGGCTTGACGCCGATCGAAAATCCAGGGGAAGTGACATGATGTTGGACGACTCTGAAGGGGCTCAGCCAGATGAGAAGAACCTCTTTCTTCCGATCCAGCTGGTGTCGGGAGCTTTAATAAGGCGGTATGCTGGGGCGGGGGCGGAAGGAAGTGTTCTGGGGGCCAAATCTCAATATTTGTTGATGACGGTCGTTCCTGCATCTTCAGGGCCGCTGCATCCTTGAAATTCATTCCGGTTTTCGCAGTCGCAGAATAGGTAGCCGCTATTGGGGAAAATTGAAAAAACATAACCCGACCTAGTTCTAACGTCTTTTTCTAGGTTCGATTGGGTAACTTCTTTTTTCAAGACTTGGTGCTGTTTCATTGATTTTCACAGGAAGCCCGAACGCGTCCATATAAACTTCATCCGAGCCAGGTGGCTGGCGGTGGAAGTGCCAGCTTCAACTTTTCCCAATTTCAAAAGCTAATTCTAAGCTCAAATTTCACACACGCTTGCATTTTTATCCAATGGACTAGATTGAATCAGAATCATCAATTATTTTGTCTCTATGTCTTGACAAAGACTGGTTACTTGGAACAGCGACTGACTGGGCGATCAGCCACATCTTCAGCCACGTGAGCCACACCTGTCTACTGACAAAGCGGTACCTCTCCGGATCACCAAGTCCAGGTCAGTTTGTAATTAGGTGCCTACCAGTGATTGTCTTGCTTTCGCCATACCTACTGGATATTTGACCATCAGCAGCACTGACCCAACATTTAGATACTCATGGAGAAGTCTGCGCTGGTACAGAGTCGATGGCTGCAGTACCGACGCGCAACGACCGTCGAGTCATCCTCCACCTGGTAGTGGCCCTATCAAGTCTCCTTTTATCCCTACTAGGCTCGCTTCGTCACTAATACATGATATCTAGGATTATGACTGCTTTTACGCCTCGGTCTTCGAGGTAGAGCAGCCAGCACTCAAGTCGCTGCCCCTGGCAGTCCAGCAGAAGCAAATCGTGGTGACATGCAATTACGAAGCACGACGGCGTGGTCTGCACAAGCTTATGCTCATCAAGGATGCAAAGCGCATCTGCCCTGACGTGGTCATTGTTCTAGGAGAAGACTTGACCAAATTTCGTGACGCGTCTAAAGATCTCTATTTTTTCATCCGCAACTTCATTTGGGGCGGACGCGTTGAGAGACTGGGCTTTGATGAGCTTTCGTTGGATGTCACGGAGATGATCGAGTACAATGTTCAATTTTTGAACTCAAATGACCTGAAGAGCGCGTTCTTTCATTTGGACCGGAAGGATCCGACTATTGGATTTACCTACGATGCCACTCGCTATCTCGGTGCTACGTACCCTCCCACGGAAGATGCCTCGGTGAGACCTCTAGAGGCATTGTCGCTAGGCATGCGGTTGCTTCTGGGCTCCCATCTAATTGGATATCTACGAAGTCGCATGGAAAATGAAAAGGGCTTCACGGCTACCGGTGGCGTGTCAACATCGAAGCTGTTGGCCAAGTTGGTTGGCAGCGTGCACAAACCGAACAATCAAACAACACTACTTCCGCCTTACGAGACGAGACCTTATGAGCCCGGATCCCAAAACAGCAATGTCACCCAATTCATGGATGCACACGAGATTCGAAAGATTCCGGGAATTGGATCACGCCTCGCCCAGAAGCTGAGGCTCAAGGTGACAGGAAAAAGTACGGGGGAGGAGAAACTGATCGTTCGAGATGTCCGTCTGTTCCCTGGAATGGAGCCGGCAACTCTGGAAAAGACACTTGGTGGACCCGGTGCAACGAAGGGAATCGGGGTGAAGATCTGGAGTATCTTGCACGGGGTCGACAACACCGACGTGCTCGAGGCACGCGACCTACCTACCCAGATCAGTATCGAGGACACGTACGGGCGCGGTCGGCTCGACACCGCCGAGAATGTACGGCGCGAGCTGGAGGTACTGGCAAGGAGTTTAATTCGACGAATGAGGGTCGATCTGCTGGACAAAACTGATAGCTCTGCGACTCAGCCACGGTGGCGAGCCCATCCACGCACCCTACGCTTGTCAACCCGCCCACGGAACTTGCCAGAGACAGACGGGGTGCGGACGTATAATTCGAATCGCATTTCACGGTCGGCGCCACTGCCAAGCTTTGTCTTCCATGTAGACGAGAATATTGATGCGATCGCAGAGCAACTCGTCCGCGAGCATGCGATGGCGATGTTCCGCAAACTGCACCCTGAAAAGTCCGGGTGGGACCTGCAATTGATGAATATTGCGGTGACCAACCTGGTGGAGAGCGCTGGTGACCAAAAGCAGAGCAGCGGGCGAGACATTGGGAAGATGTTCCGTCAGCAAGAGGCTGTGCTGCGGGACTGGACTGTGCGTGAGCCAGATCCA